>PVLA01007913.1:0-97128 GCA_004027455.1 Hydrochoerus hydrochaeris | reverse complement strand
GGGGATCTTGAAATGTTTTGTACTGATAATTGTAATTTGTGTAGTTCACATGTGTATGTTTTTATGTAATGCTCAATATGAAGTCGAGGGTGGAGACTCCAGGGGGGTTGCTGGAGGCCCTCTAGATAACCCCTTTGTGAGGACTGGTTATGAAATTTTACCTTCTGTGAGTAGTATGAGAGAGTTTATACAGAGGCTTTAAATGGGAGAGCTCATGGAGGAGGATTTGCGGGGTTCCTGTGAGACAATTGCCCTGAGACACTGGACAGGCAGCCAAAGATGGGCAACTAGGACACATATGTTACACCACCGGCCGCCTAAGACAGGCACAGGGCCTATTGCTGTCCTGCAGGCCCATGATGGGTAAGGCCTGGTTGGGTTCATATGAAGAGTCCTTGACACAAGACAGGCACTGTCCTACAGGCAGCCAAAGATGGGCAACTAGGACACATGTGTTATGCCACCAGCTGCCTAAGACAGGCACAGGACCAATTGCTGTCCTGCAGGCCCATGACGGGTAAGGCCTGGTTGGGTTCATATGAAGAGTCCTTGACCTAAGACAGGCGCTGTTCTCACAGGAACTGCCATACTCCCATAAGTGATAAAGGAAACAATGAGGGAGTGGCATAATAGCCTCACACATCTCTTCCTCCTGCAGGCATCCAGGTGCCTGGCTTACATTTCCCAAGCTAACTAAGTAACAAGATTGAGATGTTACAAAGGTGAAAAGAGTTAATTAACACCTACTGAGCCTGGGGCGCTTCCTGCTTGGGTTTGAGGTTAAAACCTATTGTTTAGGATTATCCCTGCCTGGCCCTAAGCCTGGGGCGCTTCCTGCTTGGGGCTGGGGGTTACTGCCAAGGTTAGCATATATATATTCCAGCTTCTAAAAAATAAAGTGGATTTAGATTCACTCACAGACTGGTGTGCAGTGTTTTCTGTCTCTCACTCGCCGACTCCCTGTCCACCTTTGGGAAACCCTAGCCCTGCCGCAGCTGGACTCCGGCAAAGTCCAACACATGTTCATGATAAAAAAAACCTTCAGAAACTCGGAATACATGGCATCTACCTTATAAAGACCATCTATGACAAAGCAACAGCCAACATTACATAAATGGAAAAAAACTGAAAGCTTTCACTTTAAAATCAGGAACAAGACAAGGATGTCCACTATCACCACTCCTTTTCAATATAGTTCTGGAAACACTAGCCAGGACAATCAGACAAGAGAGAGAAATAAAAGGAGTAAAGATAGGAAAGGAAGAAGTTAAATTATCACTATTTGCAGATGACATGATACTCTATATAGAAGACCCAAAAAACTCCATTAAAAGACTGCTAGAGGTAATAAACAAGTTCAATATTGTAACTGGATACAAAGTCAATGCTCAAAAATCAATAGCATTCCTGTACACAAACACAAAACTCACCGAGAGAGAAATTATGGAAATATTGCCCTTTACAATAACATCTAAAAAAATGAAATACTTAGGAATCAACCTAGCTAAAAATGTAAAAGACCAAATGGGCTAAAGATGTCCACTGGAAGAAGGATAGTCTCTTTAATAAATGGTGTTGGAAAAATTGGCTATCTACATGCTGACGACTGAAACTACATCCATGCATATCACCATGCACAAAACTAAAGTCTAAATGGATCAAAGACCTCAATATTAAAACAGAAACACTAAATCTACTGGAAGACAAGGTAGGTAGAAATCTTGGAGACATAGGGGTAGGCAGAGAATTCATGAACCAAACACAAACTGCACGGGAAACACTTCAAAGAATCAACAAATGGCATCCCACATTATTGAAAAGTTTCTGAACTTCAAAGGAAATCACCAACAAAGTGAAAAGAAAACCAACAGAGTGGGAAAAAATTTTAACCAGCAACCCCTCAGACAAAGGACTTATGTCCAGATTATATAAAGAATTGAAAAACATCAAGCCCCCCAAATTCAAAGACCCTCTCCAAAAATGGGCATCTAAGATGAACACACAGTTCTCAGAGAAAGATATACAAATGGCAAATAAACACATGAAGAAATGTTCCTCATCACTGGTCATTTGAGAAATGCAAATTAAAACAGCATTGAGGTTCCACCTTACTCCGGAAAGAATAGCTGCCATCAAGAAATGAACTGATAACAAATGTTGGTGAGGCTGCGGGGAAAAAGGAACACTGCTCCACTGTTGGTGGGAATGTAGCCTGGTGCAACCTTTAAGGAAATCCATATGGAGAATTCTCAGAAGACTAGCATTGGAAGCCCCATTCAATCCAGCTATTTCCTCCTGGGTATTTTCCCAGAAGAACTAAAAAGTTCATATCACAGTGATATATGTGCACCCATGTTCATAGCTGCACAATTTGTGATAGCTAAATCCTGGAAACAACCAAGATGCCCATCAACTGCAGAGTGGATGAAAAAGATGTGGCATTTTATACAATGGAATATTACTCAGCTATAAAAAAGGATGATCTTGAGGCCTTCATAGACAAATGGAGACAACTTGAGACTATCCTCATTAGTGAAATAAATAAGAATCATATTTATAAATATCATATTGTGTCTCTAGTGTAAAAAGTAAATAAGATCTACAAGAGTAATAAAACCAAATTGTATAATTGCTCTTGTAAAAAAGAGAGGAAAAGAAAGCACTCTAAGGGATATAACTGCATGTAAGTTTGAGTGTGTACAATAGATGACCATATTGCTGAATCTTTGTTGGATCTTTGAGCAGAACTGTTTGTAGTCTGACTGTTTGAATGTTTACTATGTACCCTTTAACTCTGTGACTTGAGCAACTAAATCCAGGATGACAGTACATAATTTATAAATTACTGATTTCTTAGTGGGGCTTTTTCTCATTCTCCTTATTCTTTCTTTCTTTTAGAATTCTGTATTGCTGCTACCCTTTTTTCTGTTTTGTTTTGTTTTCTTTCTTTTAAATAAAATTTTAAAAATGTATAATTGCTATTGTAAAAAAAGGGGAAATAGGAAGCGCTATAAAAGATATAGCTGCATGTATATTTAGATGTGTGGGATTAATGACCATATTTCTAGGTTCTTGTTGGATTATTGAACAGATCTGTTTGCACACTCACTTTGTGTGCTTTAATCCTGTAAGTTGAATAAGTATTTCTAAAAGAACAATATGTAATGTATCAACTAGTGATTTCTTACTATTTATTTTCTTTACTTGAAATTCTGTAATATTTCTACCTTTTTCCTGTTTTTTTCTCTTTAAATAAAAAAATGAAAAAAAATGAAATTAGATCATGAAATTAAAAAGCAAAACTGAAGGGAAAAGGTAATAAAATGGAGAAAACTCAAAGCTTTCACTCTTAAATGAGAAACAGGACAAGAATATCCATTGTCACCACTCTTATTCAATATAGTTCACAAAATGCTAACTCAAAAAATTAGACAAAAGAGAGAAATAAAAGGAACAAGGATAGGAAAGGGAAACATTATATTATCATTATTTGCAGATTATATTATACTATACCTAAAAGACCTGAAAACCCTACTGAATGATTTTTAGATCTAGAACTAAGTTCAGGTGCATGACTGGATCCAAAGTCAGCATTCAAAAATCAGTAGCCTTCCTGTACACAAACAATAAACCCATTGAGAGGCAAATTAGGGAAACTATATGTTTAAAAATACAATTAAAATTTGAAATACTTAGAAATTGATCTAACAAAGGAAGGAAGATCTATATAGTGAGAATTACAGTACTCTGAAAAAGGAAATGGAAGAGGATATCAGAAAATGGAAAGATATATCTTGCTTAAGAGTAGGAAAAATGAGCATTGTGAAAATGACCATACTATCAAGACTATTTTACAGATTTAATGCAATTCTGGTAAAAATACAATTTGCATGCCTCATAGAACTAGAGAATCATTCCTAAAATTCATTTGGAAACAGAAGAGGTCAAGAATAGCAAAAGTTGGGGCTGAGAATTTAGCTCAGTGGCATAAGCACCTGCCTGGCAAGTAGTAGGTTACTAGTTCGATCCTCAGTACCAAAATAATAATAATAATAATAATAATAATAATAATGAAAAGCAAAACAATTCTGAGTAATAAAGGCAAGAAGGAGGCATCACAATCCCCGACTTGAAATTATTGTACAAAACGACTGTAATAAAATCAGCAGGATATTAGAAAAAAAAAGACACCTGAAGATCAGGGGAGTAGATTAAAACATACAACCACAACTACAAATACACACAATCACCTTATCTTTTTTTTTTTTAAATCTTTTTGGTACCAGGAATTGAACTTAGGACCTTGTGCTTGCCAGGCAAGTGGTTAGGCTGCTGAACTTTATCCCCAGCCTACAGTCACCTTATTTTTGACAAAGAAGTCACATGTGTTCACTGGAAGAAAGACAGCCTCTTCAATAAGTGGTGGTGGAAAAACTGGCTTTCCATATACTGAAGACTAAACCTTCCACATGTGTATCTTCATTTGCTAAACTAGAGTCAAAATGGGTCAAAGTAAATATTAAAACAGAAACACTAAATCTGCACAAAGTAGGTAGAAATCTTAAAGACAGAGCCTGGGAGGAGTAATGAAAAGGACAAGAAGCCAATTTATCCTTCCCATGGTCCAGTTGGCATGTGGATTGGGAGACAAGAACATCCCTCCCTGCCATAAGCAACTGGCTGATTTGGAAGACAGGCTGAGTTAACAGCATCTGAAGTATCAAAAGAACTTAATGCTTCTGTTGCTTGGTTGACTTTGCAGGCCTGAGGCTGATGGTGTGGGCATCTGTTGAGAAGATAATTGTCATGTAACACATATGAGAAATTTCATTTTGTTTTGCTTCTGAAATTCAATATTGCTCTCATTTTTTTGTTTTGTTCTGTTTTATTGTTTGTTTTATTCAATATTCTGCTTTGGTTTCATTTTGTTTTGACCTATGCTATGTGCCATAATTTTGCAGATAACAAGACACATTATGGCACTCATTGTTGATTTCCTATTGTCCTGCTTTGAGGTCTTGTATCACTTTCACTTTTTATTTTGATTGGTTTTATTCTACATTATTTTGTTTGGTTTTATTCTCTTTAAAATATACTTTCAGGGAACCAAGCCAGCACTGCACGCTGTGAGGTGAGCTGCAGATCACCAGCACAGACCAGGAAGGGTTTGGGACCATCGATCCCAGTGGCTGGGTGCCTGCCCAACCCCCTTGGGTCATTGGACTAGGCTCCAGAGGTTCTGTGGGCTTGAGTGGACTGCGCCCAGTGACCTTCATTCAACCAGGGGAGCCAGAGCCAAGCCAGCACCATGCCATGAGGTGAGTTGCAGCTTGCCAGGGCAAGCCCAGAAGGTTTTGGGACCATTGATCCCAGTGGCTGGGTGCCTGCCCAGCTGCCTTGGGTCATGGGACTAGGCTCCAGAGGTTCCACAGGTTTGAGTGGACTGCACCCAGTGCCTTCATTCAACCAGGGGAACCAGGCCCACCAAAGGGAGAGCCAAGCTGGTGCTGTGCCATGAGGGAAAGCTTTGGAAAATCACTGGAAACACAGAAATATAGGAAAATGACAAAACAAAAGACAATCTCAAACCTTCAGCCCATCCCAAGAAAACCTAGAAGCCAGGTACATAGAAGAAAATACTACATATACACCTGAAATATGTGAAATAATATCAACTGAAATAAAGAAGCAAGTACAGGAAGCTATGAGGGAACTCAAATCAGAAATATTCTCCCAGGTAAAAGAAGAAATGATAAAAGTAGTGAAAGAAATACTGAATGCATCCAACAAAGACACAGCTAAACAATTAGAGGAAGAAAGCAAAATGATAGAATCCCTGAATGAACAGTTTAAGAGACAAAAAGAATGCATTAAGCAGATTCAAACAGATATACAGGAAATAAAAAACTCTAATGAAAGTTGCAAAAACTGCCTCAAAGAAAGTGAAGATAGAATCTCAGACCTTGAAGATAAGATTGCAGCTAGTGAACAGAAAAGGAAAGATGTTCTAACAATAACAAGAAATCAAGAAATAACAATTCCACAGCTGTAAGATGATGCAAAGAAAAACAATATAAGATTAATAGGGATAAAAGAAAAAGAAGGGGAAAACACAAATGATATCAAGAGGCTATTTACAGAAGTAATAGCTGAAAACTTCCCAAACATGAATATGGAAACTGACATAATGGATTAGTGAGGCATATAGGACTCCAAATATCCATAACCAAAACAAAACTACACCCAGGCACATAATAATCACCATTCCAGAAATCCAACATAAGAACAGAATATTAAAAGCTGTTAGAGAGAAGAGACAGGTCACCTATAAAGGAAAGCCTATCAGAATCATGGCAGACTTCTCAACACAATCAATGAAGTCAAGAAGAGCATGGAGTGAAGCTTTTCAGATCCTTAAAGAAAACAACTCCCAACCCAGACTGATGTACCCTGAAAAACTGTCCTTCAAAATGGATGGAAAAATAAGATACTTCCATGACAAAGAACAGCTGAAGAACTTCATGATCACCAAACCAAACCTACAAAAAATACTGAAAGACATTCTAGATACACATAGGAAAAACCCACTAATCAAGACAGACAATTAAATAGAATGGAAAGCTAAGAAACAACATCAGAAAGATAACATGTCAACAATAAACCAATATATGACAGTTATAACCATTAATGTACATGGCCTCAATTCACCAATTAAAAGAAACAGACTGGCAGAATGGATCAAGAAAAAACATCCAACCATATGCTGTCTACAAGAAACCCATCTAACCCAAAAGGAAACTCATAGACTGAAAGCCAAAGCATGGAAAGCAATACTCCATGCAGCAGGAACTCAAAAAAAAGCAGGGGTAGCTATACTGTTTGCAGACCATGTGAACTTCAAACCAAGAATGGCCAGAAGACATAAACAAGGTCACTACACACTAGTTAGGGGAAAACTGCAAAAGGAAGAGATAACAATCTTAAATATATATGCACCAAATTCCAGAGCACCCAACTACACAAAGCAAGTATTAACAGAAATGAAAAATCAAATAGGCAATAACACAATTATAACAGGGGACTTTAACACATCATTGACACAAAGGGATAGATCAACTACAGAAAATCAGCAAAGAAATAACAGAACTGAATCACATCTGTGAACAAATGGATTTGACAGACATATACAGAGTGTTCCATCCAACAACATCAGGATATACATTTTTCTCACCAGTACATGGGACATTCTCTAAAATAGACCATATATAAACCCACAGAACATATTTAACTAAATGCAAAAGAACTGAAATTATCCCATGCATGTTATCAGATCATAGCACCATGAAATTGGAAATTAATGATAAAAGTAACTGCAAAAACCACACAAACACATGGAAATTAAATAATACACTCTCAACCAATCAGTGGGTCACAGAGGAAAGTAAAGAAGGAATTAAACAATATCTATAAGCAAGCAAAAATACAAATACAACTTGCCAGAACCTGTGGGATGCAATGAAAGCAGTTCTCAGAGGAAAAGTTACTGCACTGAGTTCCCACATTAGGAAAACAGAATGAACACAAATAAGCAACCTGATATTACACCTGAAACATCTAGAAAAAGAAGAGCAAGCCAAGCCCAAAGCCAAAAGAATGGAGGAAATTATAAAGATCAGAGCACAAATTAATGTAATAGAGACTAAGAAAACAATTCAAAGAATCAATGAAACAAAGAGTTGGTTCTTTGAAAGAATAAATAAAATTGACAAGCCCCTAGCCAACCTAATTTTAAAAAGGAAAGAAAAGACTCAAATTCATGCAATACAGAATGAAAAAGGAGAAGTCACTACCGACCCTGTGGAAATACAGAAGATCATCAACAACTATTTCAAAAACTTCTGCTCTCATAGGTTCGATAACACAGAAGAAATGGACAGATTCCTAGAAACATACGAACCACTAAAGTTGAATCAAAAAGATGTAAAACTGCTGAATAACCCAATTTCTATTAATGAAATTGAAAATGTAATCAAGTCTCTACAACAAAGAACCCAGGCCCGGATGGATTCACTGTGGAATTCTACAAGAAATACAAAGAAGACTTAATGACAACACTCCTCAAACTCTTCAATGAAATTGAAAGGGAAGCAATTCTCCTTAAGTCATTCCTGGAAGCAAATATCACTCTAGTACCAAAACCTAGGAAAGACCCAACTAAAAAAGAGAACTACAGGCCAATCTCCCTAATGAACATAGATGCAAAAATTCTCAGTAAAATACTGGCAAGCAGTATGCAGCAAATCATTAAGAAGATTATACACCATGACCAAGTGAGATTCATCCCAGGCATGCAGGGATGGTTCAACATACATAAATCAATAAATGTAATCCACCATATCAATAGACCCAAAAGCAAGAATCACATGATCACTTCTTTAGATGCAGAAAAAACTTTTGATAAGATCCAACACCCATTCATGATAAGAACCTTACAGAGAATTGGAATAGATGGTCTTTACCTCAATATGATAAAGGCCATCTATGACAAACCAACAGCCAGTGTTATATTAAATGGCCAAAAACTGAAAGTCTTCACCTTAAAATCAGGCACAATGCAAGGATGTCCATTATCACTGCTTCTATTCAATATAGTACTGGAAATACTAGCCAGAGAAATTAGGCAAGAGAGGGAAATAAAAGGAGTAAAGGTAGGAAAAGAAGAAGTTAAATTATCATTATTTGCAGATGACATGATACTCTACACAGAAGACCCCCAAACCTCCATTGAAAGTCTCCTAGATATAATAAATAAGTTCAGCAATGTAGCTGGATACAAAGTCAATACTCAAAAATCAATAGAATTCTTATACACTAACAACAAAATCACCAAGAGAGAAATAAGAGAAGCTACACGCTTCACACTAGCATCCAAAAAAATGAAGTGCTTAGGAATTAATCTAATGAAAGATGTAAAAGAGTTTTACAGGGAAAATCATAGTACCCTGAAAAAAGAAATCAAAGAGAACCTCAGAAAATGAAAGACATCCCTTGTTCATGGATAGGAAGAATAAATATTGTGAAAAATGGCCATTCTCCCAAAATTGTTATACACCATTCAATGCAATCCCAATGAAAATACCACTAACATACCTCATAGATCTAGAGAAATCACTCCTAAAATTCATCTGGAACCAGAAGAGACCTAGAATAGCAAAGGCTATTCTAAGCAGCAAAGCCAAGGTAGGAGCATCACAATCCCTGATTTGAAGTTATACTACAAAGCTACTGTAATAAAATCAGCATGGTATTGGAATAAAAACAGACCTCAAGATCAATGGAATAGGTTAGAAGATACAACTACAAACACACTCAACCACCTTATCTTTGATAAAGGGGCCAAGCATGTTCACTGGAAGAATGACAGTCTCTTTAATAAATGGTACTGGAAAAATTTGCTATCCATATGCTGAAAACTAAAATTAGACCCATGCCTATCACCATGTACTAAACTAAAATCCAAATGGATCAAAGATCTAAATATTAAAACAGAAACACTAAATCTGTTTTGATACAAAGTAGGTAAAAATCTTGAAGAAATAGGGGTAGGTAGAGAATTCATGAACCAGAACCAAACTGCATGGGAAATACTTCCCATAATCAATAAATGGGATCATAACTTATTAAAGAGTTTCTGCATGTCCAAAGAAATCTCCAGCAGAATGAAAAGAAAACCTACAAACTGGGAAAAAATCTTAGTGAACTGTCCCTCAGGCAAAGGACTTCTGTGTAGAACATATAAAGAATTAAAAAAATCAGACCCCTGAAATTCAAACACCCAATCCAAAAATGGGCATCCGAGATGAACACACAGTTCTCAGATGAAGAAATACAAATGGCAAATAAATACATAAAAAAATGTTCACCATCATTGGTCATTAGAGAAATACAAATTAAAACCACACTTAGATACCATCTCACTCCAGAAAGAACAGCCAGGATCAACAACACTACCAACAACAAATGCTGGAGAGGCTGTGGGGAAAAAGGAACTCTTCTGCACTGTTGGTGGGAGTGTAGACTGGTGCAACCACTGTGGAGGTCAATCTGGAGATTCCTCAAAAAGCTTGAGATGGAGGTCCCATTTTACCCAGCTATTCCACTCTTAGGCATATTTCCAGAAGATCTAAAAACATCTTACCACAGTGATATATGCACACCCATGTTTATAGTGGCACAATTTGTAATAGCCAGATCTTGGAAACAACCTAAGTACCCATCAACCAAGGAATGGATACAAAAATTGTGGTACTTTTATACAATGGAGTACTACTCAGCTATAAAGAATGATTACATTGAGATATTTATAAATAAATGGATGCATCTTGAATCTATGCTCATAAGTGAAATAAATCAAAATCACATGTATAAATACCATATAGTCTCCCTGGTGTAAGAAATGGTAAGAGTACAGAAGATTTTAGGGAAATCATTGTTCAACATTATACTGCTTTGATGTCTTATGTCTTCATTCATTGGTTGGAATGGTTTTATTCTGTTTTTTTTATTTTAATATGTGTGATCATATGAATAGCTACTTTGAAGACAAGACAATATGGCAGCCAGTGTTGATTTAATATCATCTTGCTCTGAAGTCCTACCATGCTTTTGTTTTTCTATTACCATTGGTTCTATCATGTTGTGTCTTATTGGATTTTAATATATATGACAGTAAAAACAAAATTTTTATGGAAAATGAGATAATATAGCAGCCATTGTTCATCTTTGGTTATATGGTTCAGAATGTCTTGGAAATACTTCCATTCTCTTGAGTCATTTATTCTACTTTGTTATGTTTGACATTATTGTGTGTAAAGCTAAGCTCAACTATTTCAAAGAAAGAGACATTATGATAGCTACTGTTAATATCCAATTGTCTTGTGAAGTGCTGTGTTGCTTATATTGTTCTGTTTTGATCTGCTTAGATGTATCCTCTTTTGTTTTATTATCTTTAAAATAAAAAAGTACACTTTCATTCTTTTGTTTTGATTGCTTTTATTCTGTTTAGTTTTGTTTCATTTTATTATATCTGGTGGTTTGGACAGCTATTTTGAAGAAAGAAGAGACATTATAGTGACCTTTGTTGATTTCATATTATTTTGTTTTGGGGTCCTGTATCACTTTCATTTTTCTGTTCTCATTGGCATTATTGTTTTTTGTTTGATTTTATTCTCTTTAAATTTTTCTTTAAAAATGAAATCTTGAAGACATAGGGGTAGGCAAAGAGTTCATGGACACAATGCAAACTGCATGAGAATTACTTCAAGTAATCAACTGGAATCTTGTATTATTAAAAATATTTTTGCATCAAAATAAATCACCAACAGAGTAAAAAGCCCACAAAATGGCAAAAAAATTTAGTCAACTGTCCCTCAGTCAAAGGATATATATCTAGAACATTTAAGGATTTGAAATGTGTCAGGCCTCCCAAATTCAAAGACCCAATCCAAAAATTTGAGGTAAATATGCACTTCTCAGATGAAGAGATGCAAATGGCAAATAAATATATGAAGAAATGTTTGGCATTGCTGGTTATTCAAGAAATGCAAATTAAAACAACACTGAGATTCCATATCACTCCAGAAAGAATGGATGTCATGAAGAAATCAAACAATAACAAATGCTGGTGGGGTTGTGGGGAAAAAGGAACCCTTCTTCCTCCCAGTTTGTGGGAGTGTAACTGGTGTAATCACTGTGGAAATCAGTGTGGAGATTCCTCAAAAGCTAGGATTGAAGGTTCTATTGAACCCAGATATTCCCCTTCTGGATATTTTCCCAGAAGAACTGAAAACATGCCACAGAAATATATATACATCCATGTTTATAGAAGCATAATTTTTAATAGCTAAATCTTGGAAACAACCCAAATGTTTATCAACCATTAAATGGATTAAAAAAATGTGGTATTTCCATACAGTGGAGTATTACTCAGCTAAAAAGAATGATAAAATTGATGTTTTTGTAGGTAAATAAAGGCAACTAGAGTCCATACTCATAAATGAAATAAATCAGACTCTTATGTGTATAAATATCATATTGTTTTCCTATTGTAAAAAAAGGAAGGTTAAATAAGATCCAAGATGTACAATAGATATTGTGAAAGTGAAAGGGAAAGATATTACTAATTAGTTCATCAAAAAGAACAGTTTGTGTTTTCATTATTTGATTGATCATATTTTTCATGCTATATCTTGTAATCTGAACAACTACTTTGAAGATAACTGTACATAATGGTGTTAATCTCCTATTATTTTGTTTTGAAATTCTGTATCATCATTTCTTTTTTAAAATGAAAATGTTTTCCATATTTTAATATTAAATTCACATGTTCACACATGTGAGTTACAATCTAGAATGCATTATACCAATGTTTATACAGTGAAGAATAAAAAGTAGATTTATGCTGTCATATTACATGTAATTTTAATAAAATTGAGCCACACAGTAAAGAAAGAAGCTTTCAGAGAAAAACAAAAATATGTCACTTATAAAGGTAAATCTGTTAGGACTACAACAAACTTTTCAACACAAATTTTAAAGACCAGAGATCTTGGGTTGCATTATTTCAAGTCATAAAAGAAAACATCTTCCAACCCATTAATATAGCTGTCAAAAATATCTTTCAAAATTGATGGAGAAATAAGAACATTCTCTGACACAAAACATCTTAAGACATATATAAACAACAAACCCTCTAAAAAGTTATATAGATAGAAACAATGAAGTCAAAAAGTTAGATGATGTTATGGTTTGTGTCTGGGTGTCCCCTCAAAGCCTCATGTGGTCATGGGGGGTAGTCTTTTCAAAAATGGCTGAATCTAGAGTTTGTGATTGGTTCATTGTCTAGCATTGGAATTGTTGTTGTGAGTGCTGCACCCACCCTGGGGCAGATAGCCTGTATACAATATAAGGGAGGGAAAGGGGTATGCCCTTTTGCCCTTGTTGCTCTTGTTATAGCTGCCATGCACAGTTGCCCCTCTGCCATCTGCCAACTTGCCTTGAAGTTGAGTGTTGACTGAAACTTCCACAAACTGTTAAGTTGAATAAATCTTTCCTTCTTTAATTGTGGGTATTTTGTCCAAGCAATGAGGAAAAAGTACCTAGACAGATGAAATCAATGCAACAATAAAGACAAGTAGTTAACACATTCCCTTTAGTTTGACCCCAATGGTAAATGCATGACTATTCCACTGAGCAGCTTGTACTGCTGGTTGAACAAATGGGTCTAACCACTTCTACTAGTCTTTCAAATAATAAAATTAATAAAAAGATTGTAAGTTGTCCCAATCTAGTTAGTTGCTTGAATTTAAATTATTTGCTCAAATATACATTTTAATTCTTTTCACAAGTAAAATTATTGCAATAATCAACACATTTATTTTATTAAATTAAGAAAAATTAAGCCAGGCATGGTGGTGCAGTTTGGTAATCCCAGTACTTGGTAGGCTGAGGAAGGTGGATTGTTGCAAGTTCAAGACCAGCCTGGGCTACAAAGTAAGCCCAAGACCTGCCTGAACTGCATAGTGAGGCCCTGTCTCAAAAAGACAAAAAATTAAAAAAATTAATTTACATTTGTGAATTTACTTAAAGTATTTTATACATAAAGGTGGCTGATCTGTGCAGAGTGTGAAAAGCATCATATCATACTGGACTTTTTCTGTGGCCACAGTGGCTTCCATTTTTTCAGAAAGTCATGTATTTACCACTAGTGGTTCAATCTGGCAGGAATATTTAATTCAAATCAGAGCCATTCAATAGTGAGTCATATGAGTTATGATCCTGTAGTGAAAATGTTGAGCAAAAAGGAAATGATAGAGTCAGTAACAAAAACAGCAATGATGGTAATAAACCAATACACATTTCAGTAGTAACTCTCAATGTAAATGGCCTCAATTTACCAATTTAAAACAGATGGGTAGACTGAATAAAAAACAAGTTAGAATGTCCTGTTGCATTCAAGAGACACATTAATCCCCCAAAAAATTCATAGGCTAAAAATCAAACAATGGAAAATATTCCATATATCAGTCTTCAAAACAAGAAAAGGTAGCAATTTTATTCTCAAACTTTAAGTGAAAGCTGATCAGAAGAGAAAAATAAGGTAACTGAATATTAACTAGTATAGAAATTCAACAGGAACATAACAAGTATAAATATATATATACACAAAATATAGGTCCACCTAACTTCTTAAAACAAATTGCATGGCTGGGGATTTAGCTCAGTGGCTTAAGCAACTGCCTGGCAATCACAAGGTCATGAGTTCGATCTCCAGTACCAAAAAAAAAAAAAAAAAAAAAAGGAAAACAAAAACAAATTGCTGGGCACAGCAAGATCAAATAAACCCCAATACAATCATTGTGAGTGAACTCAATACAACTCTTTCACAATGACACAGATCAACTAAGCAAAAAGTTAACTAATAAATATGAGCTAAAACTCCAATAGGCTTAAATATCCAGAAAGTTCTACCCTACTACAGCATAAAAAGAATTCTTCTCAGAAGCATAGGTAACTTCAGAATATACCACATTCTAGTCCATAAAACCTTGTTAAATAAATACAAAAGCATGGAAACTATAAATCAATTACCAAAAGCCCCACAAAATTTTACAAACATTAAATAACACAGACATTAAATAACATACTCTTGAATACTCAGTGGGTCACAAAAGAAATCATGGTATAAATTAAACAATTGCTGAAACCAAATGATAATGCCAGTTCAACATACCAGAACATATGGAACACAGTGGAAGCAATCCTGAGTGGGAAATGTATTACTGTGAGTGCTCATATTAGAAAACTAAACTCAACTAAATGACATAAAGATGGACTTGAAGAAATTAAAAGACCAAGAACAATAAAAATCCAAACCTAGTATGAGGAGGGAAATCATAAAGATCGGAGTAGAAATAATAAAATTGAGACTTTTAAAAACTACAAAGAACCAATGAAGAGCTCTTTTATTGAAAGAATAAATGAAATAGATAAGCTCTTTACCAAAGTTACCAAAATAAAGAAGAAAAAACCCATTTTTATGCCATTAGAAATGAAAAGATTGCAATCACAAGGAACATTACCAAAATCCAGAAGATCATTAATAGCTACTATGAAAAATTGTATTCCAACAAAGTGGGCAAGCTTAAGAAATAATGATTCCTAGCCACATGAATTACCAAAACCAAACCAAGAAGATATAAAAAATTGGAACAATCTAATAACAGACAATGAAATTGAGGTAGTAATAATAATAAGAAATCCCTGCCAAGTAAGGAAATCTCAGGAACTGATGGACTCACTGCTGCATGCTACAAGATCTTCAGGGAGGATATCTGCTAATACTCCTCAAAATCTTTGATGAAACTGAAAGGTAAAAAAGACTTCCCAAATCATTCATGCAAGCTAGCATTATTCTTATTCTGAAACCAGACATGGATTCCACTAAAAATAAAACAAACAATAAAACAACAACAACAAAAACTACAAAACAATCCCTTTAATGAACATGGATGCAAGCAAAAATCCTCAATAGAACACTGGCAAATAGAATGTAACAAATCATCTGAAACATCATACATTATGACCAACTAGATTTCATCTCAGGAATTCAAGGATGGTTCAACATACAGAAATCAATAAATGCAAAATACCACGTAAACAGAAGCAAGGAAAAAAATCAGATGATCATAGCAAAAGATGTAAAAAAGGCTTATGATAAAATCTAACAACCATCCAGGCATTGGGATACCTGCCTGTAATCCCAGCACCTGAGAGGCTGAGGCAGAAGGACCACTGCAAGTTTTAGGCCAACGTGGAGTACAAAAAGAGTTCAAAGCCATCTAAAATATACAGCAGGACCCTGTCTCAAAAATAAATAAATGAATATCCAACAACTATTCATGACAAAAGCCCTGAAGAAAACAGTTATAACCCTCCTTGCAAGTTGGCACCATGCGTAGGCTGCTGTGGGGAGAACCAGACACCACTCAGCACCATTAGCAGACTTCCGGGGAAGAGAATAAGAAGTCATCAAGAAGCAAGCCCTCCCTGTGAGTTAGCACCATAGGTGGGCCACTGGGGGTAGAACCATATGCCAACCCCTTCTGGCACACAGGCTGGGAGACAAGAAGAGCCAAGTCCCCTCTCCCCCCACCATAAGTGATCAGCTGATCTAGAGAAACACAGGCTGTGATGATAACTACTGAAGTAAAATACAATTTAATGTTTGTAGTGTTTAGTGTTTCACTGAATTTGCAAGCCTAAAGCCAGTAGTCTGGTCATCTATTCAGTGGATAACAATATGCAGTATAGCATCCATGGGGGATCTCCTTCTGAAGGTGGTAGTAATTGTTAATTTCCTATTATCTTGTTTTGAAGTCCTGTATCATTTTCATCATTTTGTTGGATTGATTTTTACTCTGTTTTGTCTCATTTGATTTTATTATATCCAATGGCATGGGCAAGTATTTCAAAGATAACAAGATATATTATTGTAGCCATTTTGGATTTACTATTATCTTGTTTTGCAGCCTTTTATTGTGTCCATTGCTTTGTTTTTATTGGTTTTAGTCTGTTCTGTTTTGTTTGATTTTTATTATGTCAGAAGGTATAGGTAGCTATTTTGAAGATAACAAGAGATATTATGTTAACCATTATTGGTTTCTTATTTTGTTTTGAAGTTTTCTATCACACTGTTTTGTTTTGCTTTATTCTGTTTTATTTTGCTTGGTTTTATTCTCTTTAAAATAAAAATTGGAAAAAAAAAGAAACAGGTGAGTAGGACCTTAATCTGATAAACAACATATATAAGGAACCTACAGCTAACATCATATTAAGTGGGAAAAAATAAAATCTTTCCCTCTCAAATCAGGAACAAGACAAGGATCCCCACTATGATTGTTCCTGGTCAATACAGTATTTGAAACATTAGTCAGTGTAATCAGGCAAGAGAAATATATAAAGGGGATATATGCATAAGTAAGAAGTCAAACTGCCACTATTTGCAGACAACATGATCCTTCACATAGAAGACCCAAAAAGTTCCACCAAAAGACTTTGACAATTAATAAACAAATTCAGCAGTGTAGTAGAAAGCAGCATCAGCATAGAAAAGTGAGTAAGTCTCCTATACATCAACCATGAACTTCTTGAGAAAGAATTTAGGAAAATAACTCTGGTCACAATAGAATCAAGAAAAAGAATTAACCAAACCAGGAGTGAAAAACTTACAAAATGAAAATTATGTAATCTATAAAAGGAGATCAAAGAAGACATCAGAAATTGAAAGATATCTTCTATTCCTGGATAGGCAGAATCAACATTGTCGAAATGGCTATATTACTAAAACTGATGTATCCAACTGAATGCAAACCAAATCAAAATACCAGCAGCATTTCTTACAGGGATATAGAAAACTATCCAGTAAAAAATGGGCAACTGAAATCAATAGATTGAACCAGAGAGACACAGAATAATGAAAGCAATCCTGAGTAACAAGAGCAAAGCAAGAAGCATTGTGATACTGGATTTCAAATTACATTACAAAGCTACATGATAAAGTAGCATGGTAGTGGCACAAAACAAACTTGTGAACCAATGGAACAGAAAGAAGGATTCAGAAACAACCCTAGACACATACAGTCACCTGATATTTGACAAAAGGGCCAGAAATAAATGTTGGAGGAAAGATAGTCTCTTTAGCAAATGGTGCTGAGAAAACTGGTTATCCACATGAAGAAGACTGAATCTAGTCCCATAGATCTCATTATACACTAAACAAAAATAAAAATGGTTAAACTATATAAATATTAAAATAGAAACACTTAATCTGCTGGAAGATAAGTTAGATAAAACTCTTGCTCATAGGCATAGGCAAGGACTTTCTGAATAGAACCTCAGTGGCACAAGAAACAATAGCAGGAATCAACAAATGGAATTACATCAAATATCTTCTGTACAGGAAATTAACCAATCAGAGTGAAAAGTAAACCTACAGATTAAGGAAATTTCTTGTCAGCTATTCCTCAGATAGAGGGCAAATATCTGAAATACACAAAAGGTCTCAAGTAAAAATAGATCTCCTCAGAATAAAAGGCACAATAAAAAAACAAGCAACCAGGAGCTAAAGATAGCTGATCGGTGAGCAACAAAATTTAGAGCCTCCTGGGGAGAAACAACTCATATGCCAGGATAAAACACCCCGGAGTGATCCAGACAGAAGGAGATGGATCCTCTTGACACAGGAAGAAACTAAAATGAAAAAATCTTGTCAAACACTCAGTCTTAGAGCTACAATTGGAACAGCTAAGATTAGTGGATACAGCGCTTTCGCTGCAACCTGCAGAGCCACCCGAACCAGCTCCCACCACAACTCACAGGAGCCACAGCCATGCTGAAGTCGGGGTTTGGTGAGCCCAGTGGAGAACAGAGCTGGTGAAGGGACCTCCATTAATCCACTGTCAGTGCTGGGAATAAGACCCCTCCATGGGAAGAAGGCGACCAAATGGCGACATGTTGGAATTGGGCAGGAGGAGCCTGAACTAGGAACAGCAGTGACTTCAGTTGGTTGTTGCCTCCCCAGAGCACATTCATGGGATTTGCCTGGCCTGGGTCACACCCTTGAGCAGGACCCAATAAGCAGTTGCAAACCAATTCCCTATGCCTAGCACACAATAACCTGGTGAAGGCCCCTGAAGTTTGACTGGCCCAGTGGGGAGGGGCCAGCATATGCAGCCCCTGCTTACACCTCAGTGACAAGAGCAAACAGGAGAGGGCAGAAATCTGTCAACAGCGTGCTTCAGAAGAACCGTAACCAACAAGGAAAGGGACTGAGACCTCCACTATACACTTGTGAACACTGATCCAGGAGAAGGAAAAACAAAAGAGACTGAGGGCAGCAAACATGCAACATCAGACATGGCTTTGATGGACATTAAGAGATATCTTAAGGAACCTTGTAGATGAGTTCAAAACTGAAATATTAAATTAGATAAAGCAAGATATAAGTAGATTAATAAAAGAAATGCTAAGCACCTCTCAAGAAGACGCAGATGGAAGAAGGGAGGAACACAAAAAAAAGAGAGAAACATTTGATAAAGAATATAAAGAAAATCTAGAATACATGAAGCAGATTCAAAGAGATTACCAGGAAATTAAAAACTCCATTGAAAGCTGGTAAAATTACTTAAAAGAAACTAAGGATAGACTATCAAAACTTGAAGACAAGTTTGCAATATGTGATCATGAAAGGAAAGATCTCTTAAAAATAACAAGGAAACAGGAAGTAACAATACAAAGGCTAGAAGATGACAAGAGAATCTATAATTTAAGAATAAAAAACATGAACAAAGAAGCAGGAATAAAAACAGGTGAATTACAAAGGTTATTCACAGAAATAATTAAGGAAACTTCCCAAGCATGGGAAAAGAAAATGATATTCGGTTATGTGAGGCATATAGAACTCCAGCCACCTACAACCAAGACAGAGCTAAACCCAGACATATAATAATCAAGATACTAGAAATTCAATATAAAAACAGAATATTAAAAGCCATCAGAGAAAAGAAACAGATTACCTATAAAGGAAAGCCCATCAAGATCATGGCAGACTTCTTGACACAGACCATCAGATCAAGAAGAGCTTGGAGCGAAGTATTCCAAGCCCTGAAAGAAAATAATCTCCAGCCTAGATTGATGTACCCTGCAAAACTGTCACTAGAAATTAATGGAGAAACAAGATGCTTCCATGACAAAGAAGAACTGGGGGAATTTGTGACCACCAATCCAACCCTACAGAGAATACTGAAGGACATTCTAGAGAGAGAGAGAAAAAAATACCAGGATTTTAAGAACAGTGGAAGAAAGGCCTCAATGAGTGGGGCAGGCAGTAGAATGAAGGAGAAAAGTAGGCAAATAATGGCAGAAAAATAGCATAGCAGAGATGAGGCAGAGAGGGTTGGCTATAATCTCTAACATAGAGGGCCTTGATACACTAAAAAAAAAAGAGAGTATATCAGGAGGTAGTGTCCATTGAGATGCTCTGTAGAGGAACTGTAATCAATGTGAGAGAGGGTTTATGGGCTGAAAATCAAATATGAGAAAACAGTGCTCTATGTGACAGGGAGCCAGAGAGAAATAGGAGCAACTCAACCACCACCTGCAGATAGGTTGGAAAGACAGGATACTTATGTGCAGTAGAGAACTACTCAGCTATAACAAAGAAAAACCTTGAGGCTTCTGTAGGTAAAGGAATACAACTTGAAATCAAGTTCAGGAGTGAGAAGGTTCAGAACCACTTAGGTAAAAAGCAGGTTGCCCCCCCAATCTAAAAACTGAGGGAGTTTGTGGGACCCAAAATGCACAGCACCCTGTGGGAGGGAAAGGGGAGGAATAGCCTAAAAAAAGAAGGCAGAGGATATTGTTAGTAATGTACCAGGATTTAAAACCCACATTACTCACACCACTCTGCTTAGATGGATTATATTCTGTTCCAGTTTTTAACTTGTACTAGATTTGAGGAGACAGACAGTTATCCTGAAAATAGCAGGATATAGTATGGTAATCAACCTTATTGTCCTATTAACGTACTATGAAGCTCTGTATAGCTTACACTGTTTTACTATGACTGATCTTAATTGAATCTGGTTTGTTGGATTGCTGTTTTGTATTGTCAGATTTTATTCAAAGCTGTTATGATTGATAATATCAAGTCTGAGAGTATAGGCAACTGCACTGAAGATGACAAGATTCACTAGAATATCCACTATTGTTTGATTATTACCTGCCTTTGAAGTTTTATACTGTCTACAATGTTTTATTTTTACTAATATTGTTATGTACTGCTATATTCAATTATGCCTGGTGATATAGATAATTCTATTGAAGATAATAAGAGACAACACAGTAACCATTGTAGATTACCTTGTACTGTGGTTTAATATGATTTTTTGGTTTCATGTTTTTATAGGAATTTGGTTTGTTTTGTCTTGCTATGTTTTGTTTTTTCCTCTAATACAGAAAGGATAGAAATACATGTAGAGACTCATGTATGCGTAGCTGTTTACAGTCTCACTGTTTGAATGTCTACTTTGTATGCTTTAATTTTGTAACTTGAACAACTATTTCTAAGAGGACAATATGTAATTTATCAACTAGTGATTTCTTACTTTTTATCTTTTTTTGAAATTCTGTATTATTTCTACCCTTCTTATGTTTTTTTCTCTTTAAATAAAAAATCAAGCAACTGAAATGAATAGACATTTCTCAAGTAAGTACAAATGGCTAATAAATATATGAAGAAATGCTCAACATTCCTGGTTATTAGGGAAATGCAAATTCAAATAATACTGAGATTCCATCTCACACCAGAAACAATGAGAATCATCAAGAAATCAAATAATAACAAATAGTGGTGAGGCTTTAGGAAAAAAGGAACTCTTCTACCTTGTTGGTGGAATGTAAACTAGGACAGTCACTATGAAAATCAGTATGGGGGCTGGGGATTTAGCTCAGTGGCATAAGCACCTGTCTGGCAAGCACAAGGTCATGAGTTCGATCTCCAGTACCGCAAAAAAAAAAAAAAAAAAAAAGAAAAGGAAAAGAAAAAAAATCAGTATGGATATTCTTCTCGAAACTAAAAATAGAAATTCCATTTGACCCAGTTATTTCCCTCTAAGATGTCTTCTCAAAAGTCAAAGGCATCATATCACAGTGATAATGCACACCCATGCTTGTAACACACAATTTATAATAACTAAATCTTTGAAGCCTACATGACTATCAATAGATGAATGCGTAAAGCAAATATGATATTTATACACAGTGGAGTACCACTCTGTTATAAAGATAAATTTACTTGTAAGAAAATGTATTCACCTTTAATCATTACTTTTAAGTGAAATAAATCAGATACAGAGGTTAAATATTATCATTTCTCTTATATGAGAAACTAATGTATAGGTAAAGAGCAAAATAAAAGAAAGGTAATAGCAAACAGAGAGATGGGTATTTTCCAAATGATAAGGGGACCAAAAGATAGAGGCAGGGAGGGAGGGAGAAGAGGGAGACATAAAAAAATTAAGATGTGTTATGTACACTACCAGTTAAAAGATGTACTAATAAAAAGGAACTAAAAGAAAAATTACAGTGTCCTTATCCACCTTTTTTACCAAGCCTGGTACCATGACACTTCTGGTTCTTGCCCTAAGTCAAAAGAAGCATGAAAAGTAAACATTTTTTTAAAATTTTAAAATAAAAGTAAAAATGATACAGAATTTCAAAACAAAATAATAGAAGCTTAACAGTGGTTAACATATGGCATATTGTTATCTTCTCAGTAGTTGCTCAGATTACAAGATGGAGGCATGAAAAAAAGATCAAACAATGTAATCACAAAGAATGGTAAACATTTTTATCAGTTCAGGACATTAAGGCAGCTACTACTCAGCAACTAAAGACACTCAAGAAAATCAACTTTCAGAAAGTGGAAAGTGCTTCAGAAAGTGGAAAGAATGATGGGATAAGAGTGTGCGAAGTTAAGAGAAATATCTTGATGAAGATTATTGGCCATGAGTCTTCTACTGTAACTAGTAGTTTCATTTTAACACACACTATAATTTTAAAATCACACTTCATAAGTTAGGTCACAAAAAATAATCAGCAAATTCAATACAACTGAAATTCAATCACGGATCCTCTCGAATCACAAGAATACATTAGAAATCAACAACCACAGGGACTTTAGAAGTTGAATGGCTACATTGGAGATAAGCAACTTTTCCTTGAATGACTAATGAGTCGATGAAGTTAAAGGGTTGGTAAACATTTCCTTTAAAAAGTGAAAATAAAAACACAGAAGAGTAAAATCTATATTACACAGCAAAAACAATGCCAAGATTTAAGTTTACAGCACACATCAAACAAAGAAATAAAAGATTTCAAAAAAAGAAATTAATAGTGTAACTCAGGGAACTAGAAAAGCAAGAACAAAGTAACCCCAAATGTAAAGGAAAGAACTGACAAAGATCCACATAACAATGAATGAAAGAGACTGAATAAAAATCCAGCAAACAAAACTAACAAACCTTTAGCAGGACTCACCAAGAAAAAAAGAGAGCTGATCTGAAGAAAGTCATACATGAACATGGAGACATGACAATGACACCACTGAAACACAGAGGACAGAGAAAGACCATTGTGAAGAGCTGCAGGCAGCAGATCAGGAAACACAAGAAGCAGGTGGATTTCTGGACACATAAACCATCAAAAGTGAACTCTGATGGCACAGAAAACCTTAACCAACTAAAAGCAGGTGATGAGATCCAGCGAGGAATGGAAAGTCTCCTCACAAAGAAAGGCTCAGGTGGCTTCACTGCTATATTTACAAGGTCTTGACACACACACACACACACACACACACACACAAAACTACAGACCAACATCTCTGATGGATATAGGTGCAAAAACTCTCAAAAAAATACTTGTAAATTTGATCTAACAGCACATAAAAAGATCATGCACTATGATCAAGTGGGATTTATCCCAGAAATGCAAGATGTTTAAACATATGCAAATCAATAATACAGTACATCAACAGAATGATGGGTAGAAACCATATGATCATCTCAATCATACATAAAAAGCATTTGGTAACATTCTCACTTTATGATGAAAACTCTAAAAAATAGTTATAGGAAGGCTGTGCTTCAACACAAGAGGCAACGTATACAAACCCACAGTTTATATTGCACTGAATGGGGAAAGCCAAAGCTAAAAGTGTTTCCTCTAAGATGAGCAAAAAGCGCCTTTACCTTCACAACATTTATTCAGTGCATCATTGGACAATTTAGCCAGAGCAATAAGGCAAGAGAGAAAAATAAAGGGGATCTCAGTAGCAAGGGAGGTGATTCAATTATTCCTGTTTACAGACAACATGATTTTACATATAGAAAAACCTAGAATTCATTAAAAAAAACTAGACATGATAAGTTAATTCAATGAAATTGCAGAATACAAAATCAATTTGCAAAAATCAGTATATTTTAAGGTACCTACAACAAAATTGCAAAGAAAAAATGAGGAAGCAATCCCATTCACAACAGCTGAAAAAAGTCAACCAAACAAACAAAACCTAGGAATAAATTTAATGAAGAAAGTAAATGATTTCTACAATAAAAATTATAAAACTTTTGTGAAAGAAACTGAAGAGGACACAAAAAATATGGGAAGAATCTCATGCTCATGAATTTGAAGAATCAATTAACCCAAAGTGATCTACAGACTTAATATAATTTCTATCAAAATACCAACGATGCTTCACAGAAGAAAAAAAACTTGTACAATTTGTATTAGACTCCGTAAAAACAGCAATCTTGAGAGGAAGAAGCAAAGGTACAAGAACTACTCTATCCGAATTCAAAACACACTGCAGAGGGATAGCAGCTTAGCCTGTACTGGCATAAAAGCAGACACACTGTCCAATGGAACAAAATGCAGAACACAGAAATAAATCCACATATTTACAGCCATATTTTCTTTTTTTTTGAGCTAGGGTCTCGCTATGTAGCCCAGGCTGGCCTCAAACTCATGGGAATCCTACCTCAACCTCTCGTTTGCTGGAATTATGGGTATGTGACACCATACCCAGCTCCGGTTTTCAGTAAAGCCAACAAGGGCACACACAGCACAAAGAAGAATCTTTTCAGTGAGCATTACTGGGTTTTCTCATATTCACATCAGAAGGAAGAAAACAGAACCCTATTTCTTACCATGTACAAAAATCAATTTGAAATAGATCAAAGACTTAAATGTAAGATCCAAGACTATGAAGTACCGAAAGAAAACACAGTGGAAATGCTTCAGGATATTGGTCTGGGTGAAGATGTTTTGTATATGACCCCTGAAAGATAGGTAACAAAAGCAGAGTTTGATTTTTGAAATTTTGCAGGAAAAAAAATCAACAGAGAGCAGATACAACTGACAGAATGGGGGAAAATATTTGCAAAGTATTCATTTGAAAAGGGGTTAATTTCCAGAATATATAAGAAAATGAACCAACTCATCAGGAAAAAAAAAATCCCAAATAATTTGATTTTAAAATGAACATATGGCCTGAACCACCATTTCTCAGAGGAGGATACATAAATGGACAACAAACATATGATTCAATGTCCAATATCATCAGTCATCAAAGAAATGCAAATCAAGCCCACAGTGAGGTACCACCTCACTCCATGGAATGACTACTGCAGAAAGATAGTAAATATGGGGGCTCCCCATGGGGGAAATGTAAATTAATTCAGTGATTATGGAAAACAGTATGTCAGTTCCCCTCAAACTACAATACCTGTCTTGTGACCTAGCAGTCCCACTGCCAGACACAGGAACTGAAGTCAGTGCGTGGAAAGACATTTCCCTCACAGGTTTGCTGCAGTAAGACTCGCCAGGATCAAGACAGGCCATCAATCTAGACGTCTGTCAATAGACGACTGGATAAAGGAGCTGAAATGTGGACACATGTGGCCCTATGCTTCAGTCATAAACAAGGAAACCTCCCAACACAGTAACGGGTGGAACTGGAGGACGCTATGTTAAGTGATGGAAATCTGGCTCAGAAATATGAATATTTCATGTCTTTTCTTACATGTGGAAGCTACAGTGTTTATCCCCAAGCAGCAGTGACTAGGACAGTGGATTCTGGCACCTAGGGAAAGTGAGGGGGAGGAAAGGGTGGAGAGAGGACCATTCAGGGTGCAGGGGTGACACTGGATAGAAAAGATCACCTCCCCTCTTCAGCAGTGTGTTAGGATAGCTGTAGTTGACAAATGAATATTTCAAAGTAGCTGGTAGAGGAGATTTTGACTGTTTCCAACACAAAGAAAGAATAAATGTCTAAGGCAAAAGACATGCCGATTACCCAGATTCGATCATCACACATTATATACATGTGCTAAAAGGTCACACTGTAGCCTATTAACACCCCATGGTGTTAATTAAAATATAAAAATTTAAAAATCTAACAAAAGTCACACACATCATAAAATCCAGGGGTGGGGGAGGACATGGTGTCACAGCCCGGAAGCCCATGGGAAGACAGAGGTGGGAAGTGGAGGGGTGGGGGCGGGGATGTAGTTCAGTGGCCTAGCGCCTGCCTGGCAAGACCAAGGTCGTGAGTTCTGTTCCTGGCACTAAACAAATGAATAAATAAATTGGAGTGCTGGGTCCCCAGGCCAAGCAAGGGCAGCAGCTATCACAGGCTGGCATGGGCCAGGAGGTGCCCCCTCTCCCCAGCCTCCAGGTTGTACCCACACCTTGATCTTTTACCTCTGGCCTCCAGGACACAGGTACTGGACAGACCCCACATCCTCGCTGGGTAGCGACACAGACCAGACATCACTGAGGCTGGGGAGAGCTATAAGGTTAATGTTTTTAAACCCCACTTTGGGGAAACAAAATGTCCTATTTCAGGTGCTCCTAGGGTTGCCTGCGCCTCAGAGTGGTCACTTGGGGTCCTGAAATTCTGGCTCTGAGGTAAGGTGTCTCTAGTCACCCAGACCTCAGGGGCCTTGGCTGACGTCACTGTGACTGTGGGGGACCAGGAGGCTCGGGTGTGTGAGCTGCCACATCAGCCAGTCTACATTAATATTGATGATGTTGAATCGCTCTCTTCCGAGACCGAAGAAAAGAAGCCATTACACCCGGGTAATAAGATCCGCCAGTCTGATCAGTGAGCTCCCGCTGTCGGAGCCCGAGGAGGTCGAGCAGGCTGTGAATAATTCATCCATCTGTAATGATTGTCTAGCCCTTGTGGCCCTCTCAGCCAGAAAGAACCTGACTCCCCCTGCCCTGGTGATCCAGCCCAATGCCCTCTCACTGTTGTCACATTGACCTGAGTGTGCCAGGCACCTGCTTCTTCTTGAACAGGAGGTGTGTACCTCTCCCCCGGCCCGTCCTTCTACCCCTCTACAGGAAGTGCAGAGAGAGAGGACGGGTGTGCAGCACGAAGCCTGCCATCCTGCAATGCTAAATGCAGGTTTATTTGCGCTATCTGAAACGTCTCTGCATCCTTCTGCACAAGCCACTAATCAGGTGTCCTCATGCAACCTTTTCATTCCCAGTGGGGCCAGATGGTCCTGTCCTCACCAAGTGGCCATCTCTCAGTGGGGGCTGGGTAGTAGATTGCCATCTCTACACGAGTGGAGAGATGGCGCCCAGGAAGATGGCGGAAGAGACCTGGGGTGGACAAACGTCCCATCTCCCCTCCCCTTCCCCCTCCAACATTTAGCAACTGGAAGGTGTCCAGGACAGCCAGAGTTGATAGCAACTAAGGTACATAAAGTAACTAAATGCTGGTACTGTTGGGGTGATTATGCTGACCTGGGGCCAGAGGTCTGAGCATCTCTTGGGAGGATGACAGCATGCAATACAGCAAATATGGGGGATTTCCTTCTGTCTTCTCTTTGAAGGCAAATGTTTTCACTGTTTAGTTTCATTATGATTAATTGTTTTAATCTACTCAATATTCTCTTTTGATTGGTATTATAATGTTCTGTTTTTGGTTTGATTTTGCTACACCTGATTGAATGGACAACTGTTGTGAAGATAACGAGATATACTATAATACCTATTACCATTATTCCAGTATCCTGCCCTGAAGTTCTGCACCAATTTCATTGCATTGTTTCAATTGGCTTTGTTCTGTCTTGTTTTGTTGTATTTTACTACCTTCAAAAAAAAAAAAAAAAAAGGTTAGTAGGGAACAAACTCCCTTCCCATCCTGCTCTAGACAACTCTTGTTTTCAAAAGTGCTTTTTATGCATCCCGTAGTGAAGTCCCTCCAGGGGTTCTGGCTGGCTTCCAGTGACATCCAGCTGCCTTGCAATAGCCCCCTCCACCCTGCCTCTGCGCAGTCCTTTCCCTTCTTGTTTTACTGTGACATCTGATCTTTCTGTTACACAGGAACGCCACATGGGTTCCCACTTTGGGGCCTCTGCAGTGAGCATTTCTGCACCAGGAATGACTCCTGCCTCCATCTGTCCTTGCACTTTCCTTAGCCCTTCCCCAAACCTCACTTCTGACAGAGGCCTTCCCTGGATCCCCCCAGGATTGCTCCCTGCTCCTAGCTGTGACTTCCATGGGCCCAACTGCCCTTTGGGTTTTGCTTTGCAGAACTAAGGATGTCTGACATTTCTAGTGTGGTCTTTGCCTGTTTAATATCTGTCTGAAAACTCTGTTGCTTTTGAAGTAGTTCTAAGCAATACCCTGAGTTCTTGGAGAAAAACCCTAAGTAGACAATCAAAAAAGGATGTAGAGGTCCCAGCTCACTTCTTATGCAACATATACTGCTGGGCACATTTGGAGCTGAGAGCCGAGAACTTGCTAACCAGTACAGCCCACCCCTTTGCCCACTTGACTTCCGTATGTACCCTTCTACACAATAGCTGAATCCCTGCATAACAATGAAACTACATTTTCACATAAGGAGATCTTATTCTATATTTTACAAGGGCGAAAGTTTTTGTTTTATCCCTCAATGAGAAGATATGAGTAACTGAGTCTATCACTGACTGCATGAATTACTCCTCAAATTCATTCCCACTGAATACTTAGTTAACTATATAGTAAATGGAAAGCTAACTTTCAACAGCTTGTGTACAAGGTAAAAATGGGGAAGAGAGAAAATATAGCATTAGCTTATATGGACACAGAGAGAGAGAGAGAGAGAGAGAGAGAGAGAGAGAGAGAGAGAGAGAGAATCAAATGGTTAATGACAAACCATAGCAACTTTTTAAATGCAGGGCTTCAGCACCTGCTTAGCATGTGCCAGCCCCTGGTTTTAATCTCCAACATCAACTATTGCCATATCTCTCAAAATGCAAGGTAACTGGAACTCACAGCCTTAGGATGGTTTGAGTTCCTCCACCAGCCAAAGGCCAGCTGAGGTCCTGGATGAAGTCATGGATGAGGGGAACCACAGACAACAATTATATCCTCATGATTACATTACAGAAGTGAGTCCTATAGTAACTCAACCTATTTTCCATTTTCTGAGTGTGTGTGTATGTGTGTGGGCCTCCAGCTAATTCACATGTTGAAATCCTACTGACATGATAGGGTTGGGGGGGGGGCTTTGGGAGGTGATCAGGTTAGAGAGAAAGGACCCTTGTGGTTGGGATTTGTGCCCTTATACAGAAGACTCCAAAGAACTAGCTCACTCCCCCATGTGGGGAGGTCCCCCAGTTGCCTTCCTCAGACCCTGGGTCTGCTGGTACCTAAGTCTTGAGCCTTGGACCCTCCATATCTGTAAGAAAGAAATTTCTGTCATTTGTGCTAAGACAAAGTCAGTAATGAGAAGTGGGGTGCTGCTGTACTAAATGCCTAAATATATGAAACAGCTTTAAAGCTGGGTGCTGGTAGAGACGGTAAGAGTTTTGAAGTGCATGGAGAGAGTGCCTGCAGCTGTGAATGGCCCGTAAAGGGAAATTCTGTGAGAGTTCAGAAGGAGCAGAGGAGAGCTGCAGAGTGTCTGGTTCTTCTTAAAGAATACCTGAGTGGGCCTGCACAGAGCCTTGGTAGAAATGGGGTCAGCACAGGCCATTCCAATGAGGCCTCAGTCAGAGAAGAGAAATATATTATTGGACAACAGAGAAAAGGCCATCTTTGTTATAAAGTGCCAAAGAATTCTTCTGGATTGTGTTTATGTCCCAGAATTTTGTAACATTGATCTTGTAAGCAATGAAATGAGGGAAATTCCTAAGTAGAATATTGGAGGAGTAGCCTGACTTCTCTTGATTGCTCATAGTAACATGTGAGGAGAGAAAAACAATTTAAAGGCAGAATTTTTTTAAAAAAGAAGCAGAATTTTCACAGTTGGAAAAATCTCAGTCTCTTGATATTAGGAGAAATGAGAAAACTTATTTGAGAGAGACCAAGGTAAGGCCAAGTGATTGTTTGATAAGGAGATCAGTATGGACTGCACATCTCAAGAGGATATGCTTTTAGGCCACTGTTAAAGGTAGACCCCATACCCTATTATCCAAGAGGTGGATCCCAGAGAAAATCCAGAAATGGGGTGCAGGGGCTGCTCCTTCCTCCACAAGCCCAGAGTGCAAGGTTGGGGACAGAACATTATCAACAGAGAGGTCCCTATCACCACTGTCACATCACAGGCTCAGTTCTTCACCCAGGCTCTACTGCTGGGCCCCTGGCATCCCAACTGCACCCCATTTAGGCATGACCACCTCCATCAGATTTGAAAGGATTCCCCCAGAGAGCCTCAGCGCCAAGAGGGAAGCATCACAGGGCAGGGCTCACAGAGAGCAGTGTCCCCCAGAACTAGGAATGGGGTCACCCCTGAAGCTCCAGAGTGGCAGAGCCATTGGAGCATGATACCAAACTGTGAGAACTGTAGCACAGGCTTCCCTGAAAAGCCATGGCACAGAGTCACATCACCATGTATCCTGCAGGTGGGGCCCCATCCCGGGGAACTGGCAGGCACACGGTCCAGATGGAGGTCATTCTCTTAAGTTTTGGAAGTGGGCAGGATACATCCCTCCTTCCTTCTTGTCCATATCTCTTCTGGACCGTGAGTGTCTGTCCCACACCTGCCTTGCTGTCATAGTTTGGACACACATAACATGGTTGATCTCCCAGGTTCACAGCTGGAGAGGAACTGCGTCCCACACACATCTGGGTTGGAGGAGATTCAGGTCAGATTTTAGACTTTTGATCCTGGAACAAGTGAGGATATTTTGTGGCCCCTGGGACAGGATGAATATAGTTTGCCTGTGGGAAGGATATAGATTTAAGGCTAGGGATGGAGTGCTGTGGACCGGATTCCCATGTCCCCTTCAAATTTGTACATCAACATCCTAACTCCCCAGATGGTGGTGCGGGGAGATGAGGTTTTTGGGAAGTGACTAATTATGGCTGGGATTATCACCCTTATTAAAGCAGCTCAGAGAGCTGGTTTTCTCCTCCCACCAGCTAGGGACACAGCAAGAAGATTCATCTGTTAGGGACAGATCTTCCCCACACTGACCACCTTTGTCACGGACTTACAAAGGCCTCCAGAATATGGGGGATAAGTTTCTGTTCCTTATAAGCCATGCCATTTATGATATTTTGTCACCACAGCCTGGAGAGACTGAGACACTAGGGAAGTAGTTAAAAGTGCCTTGGAGAATCCCCTCAATTTCTGTTCATCTTCCTTGCTGCATGGCACAGCGTCAGCCCAGTTTCCCCTGGATAATCAGGACCAATGACACTAGCCAACAGAGGACTCCTTCTTCACTTCTATTTCTTCTTCCCTCTGTCTTTTCAACTCAGTGGTTTAAGGAGTCTGAGTGTTCTGGCATAATCTCACCCTCCAGCTCGGTGGAGCATTGTGGTGGGACTGTCCCTCCTGACTTGTGGACAAGCTGGTGAGCTCATGGCTGTGGCATGGGTACCACCGCCTCTGCCTGCTGGAGCAGTACATCTCAAGTTCCCCGGGTGAAGGGTATGGCTTCTGGCTTAGTGTCCCTGGGGAAACAGAAGTTCTGAGAATGACCCTTGTCCTACAGGTGAGGAAACAAGGTGAGGACTCTGAGGGCTGCTCAAGGCCTCTTCCATTTCAGACCCAGAGAAATAGCTGGGGTGGGGGGAGCAGCCCGTGAACCAACTGGGCCCCCTGAGTGCCAGGCCTGAGCCAACTCTCCACCCATCAGTCACTTGTCCATTGTTGGCTGCCGTTCTGACTGATGGCTCGGGAGGCAGGTTGGGTCTTTGGGAAGTAGCTTTACTCTGGGGCCAACGTGTCTCCGGTGCACACTCATTCTAGAACATGACCACAGGTCCCTTTGGTAAAGGTGTGGAGGGAAGTTTCTGAGGTGGTCGCAACACTGGCCTCCCTTCAGTCTAGTCGCTGTGGGTCTATGAGTTGACTGAGACCTGGAAACTGGGTAAGAGGCTGAGATTGTCCTTGTAACAGCTAGTCACATTTGTGACTCCCAGACCTTGAGTTTCTCCTGCTATATATTTAAATCAAGGCTGTAGCAGGCCCCTTCATTGCTAGAGACTCGTGAGCAAGTGAGCTGCCACTGACTTGTCCACCCTTACTGCCCTTTGTGGTGGAAAGCACCACTTGGTCTTTGGCAATGACAGGAGGCCACTTGACATTGGCTACTCTCATTCCCACAAAAATCAGCCCCCTAGATCAGGGATTGGTATAGTTTGTGTCTAGATGCCCCTCTCAAAGCCTCATGCAGTCGTATAGAGTGAAGTAGTGCTGATACTGGTTTAGGGCCTTCTATTGCTGAAGTAAGTTATGGGTGGAATCCAAATTGGGCAGATTTACTGGCAGACTAGAGCTTTGGCAGAGGTGGAGGGATTTAGAGGGAGTGATGCTGGAACTGACTCATGGTGCGGTGCTGAGATCAAGGGCCCTAGGACTAAGGGTATGGGTGCTGCCCACTCTAAGTAGCCTGGTTAAGATACAAGGAACAGAAAGAGCTGAGTCATCCCTCATTGCTCTGCCCACCATGGACTGTTTCTCCTTTGTGATGGCTGTGTGCCATCCACCCTGCCTTGAAGCCAGCTGATTACGGATTGACACTTCTACAAACGGAGAGCCAAATAAACCTTTCTTCCTTTAACTTTGGGTGTTGGGCACTTTGTCCCAGCAATGAGAAAAGGAATTAATACAGAGGTAATATGTCCTATGGTTATACTTGTCCTTTCAAGGAGGGCAGCCACAGAGATTCGCAGGAATGCAAGTTGTCTGTGTGCTAGTGTAGAACAGGTGATCAAAAATTTAATGAAGTTTAAATTTCAAAAATTTTAGTACAGTAAAACACCCTCTGAACACACATATCCCACCATTGCTGCACTTTCTGAAGCAGTTCTGGAAGTGCTCTCTCCTGAATGTCTCGGTGAATACTGCTGCCAAGTATCACCCAGAGGGAAGGGAGGCTCATGAAAATGTTGGCACGTGAGTGCTTCATCTTATTCACTGGATTTGGCATTGCGTGACTTCTGGCCCCTCCCCGAAGTCAAGATGGTCGTGAAAGGTAAACATTCTGCGTTTATTCAGGACAACTCAAGACACTTGGGAACAGGACTTCTGCAGCTGCTTCGGAGAGTGGCAAGAATGATGGGATGACTGTGTTGGAAGTGAGAGGCTTTTGAGGGGGATTCATGGTAATGCGTCTCTTACTGTAATTTTTAAAACGTGCTATATTTTTTTATCACACCTCATATTTCTCAATCCCTTAGTGAAAGGAGTGCCTTCAAGGTTGTCTTAGTCCATTTTCTGTTGCTATGACAAAATACCTAAAAATGGGAATGGTATAAGGAAAAAAGGTTTGTTTTTTGCTTGGAGCATGGCACCTGCTCCCACTCCACTCTGGTGGAAGACTTGGGAATGACAAGACAGGAAACCAGAGAGATTCAGGGGCTGGGCTCTGTTTATTGTAGCTAAACACCATTGTCACCACCAGAGCTATGTTAATACTTCCAAGGGCAGCAGCTGCGTGACCTGGCCATGCTCTTAAGGCCTCATTGCCACATGGGGACGAAGGTCCAGCATATGCTCCCTGGGGACAAACCCTGGTCCCATCTTTCTTGTGGATCACAGTTGAAGGCTGAGTGTGCAGTTTTGCATGATGAATCTGGCTTCCCTCCCAGCCAGCTGTGGGTTCCTCCTCTGTAGAGTGCCGGGGAGCCTCCAGCCCCACAGCCTCGTCTCTTGTAGGCCATCCATGAGCCCAGGATCTAGGCCGCCAGCCACATGAGCAGTCATAGCCACTTTGAGCTGGCAGCAGGCACCATCTAAGAGGACTCTTGGTGGAAGGCAAGAAGGAAGATGGGCTTCTACCCCTGGGACAGGTCACTTCTGCGATTAGGTTAACGGCTTAGCGTCTTCCACCTGGCCAGCTGGTTCCTTTGCAGCCTGCAGGTTGTGCTTACACTGGCAACTGTGTTGAAGAGGTTCCCCAGGGCAGCCTGTAGCTACCAGCCAGCTGGTACTGGATGTGGGCCCTCTGTCCAACGCCCGCAGGGAAATGCACTCTGCCACTCTGTGAGCTCAGAGCTGGATTCCCCCAGTAAGGCTCCGCCTGATGCCCCGGCTTCCGCTTTGTTAGAAAGCTTGACCCAAAGACCAGGTAAGCTGAGTCCAGGTTCCTAACCCCTCGAAACCTAGAGGTGATCACTGTGTGTCATTTTGGCCTAAGTTGCCAGTCATGGGTCCTCTGGTACTAGACTCTTAATAGAAATCGGTGGGTTTTCCAGTAAGAGCAGCTCAGCCAATATATGTGGCCTGATCTGGTATTATATTATTTCCTTTCTTTCTGACACCCTCGGAGTCATCTCCCACACGTGGTGTGTGTATGTGCATGTATGTGTGTTTGTAGTCTTACAGTTTTTTTGGTGGTTAAAGCCTATGGCTGCCTCCTGGAGCGTGCCCAGCTGGTGCCCTGGACATGGTTGATGTGGAGCACCAGTGGAGGAGGTGCCCCTTTCAGGGAATCTCAGTGGCATCTGGGCACACAAGATTGACCGTTTCATGGGATCCATGCCAAGCTACAGGCTCCTACTCTTTACGGATCAGCACCGCACACAGCACTCGAGAAACTCACCGAGGCTGTGAACTCCGCGGTTATATTTCAGCAACCCGCCCAACTCCATTTCATATTTGGTTTTTAGCACTATCAGCTCTGTAGCTGAAAGAAAGATCAACTCGGGGTGATGAGGTGGGTCGCCGATTCTCAGACTGCCCACGGCCTGGCTGGAGGGCTCATGCACCTCCACCATCCTTTCCCCCTAGATGCCCTTGAGAGGATCCCCTGCTCCCTGGAAGCTTAGGGTCACTTTTCCTACGGCCGTGATCAAGCTGAGCAGGGCTGGGACACTCCAGGCGTGAGCCCGGGTGCTGTGTAATGAGCAGGGCTGGCGCGGGATTCTGGATTATTAACCTCTCATTTCCCGTCACTAGGGTCCTGGAGCTTGGCTGGCACTGTCTGTCCCCAAGCCCAAAAGGGTGACCGAGCCATCCCAGATTCTATCTGGCCCTAGGGCCACTGTTGGGGTCAACTTTATCTCTGTCAAGGGCTGATCTGGAGCCAAGAGTCCCACGGGAACTCAAGCAGGCAGTGACCCCATTAAGGATCACTCTGTAACCAGGATGGGGGTAATGCGAGGTCAGCCACAGGAAGTGGGAACCTGAGGACAAGGAAGGGCCACTCAGCCCACCCAGCTGGCCAGCTAGCTGTGTTTCACTGCGTAGTGCAGAGCCAGGGTATGGTCAGCCTGGCAGGACCTGCGGGAACTGCAGTAGGGCACTTGCCGGAGATCCACCTCCTCAGAGCACAGAGACCTCTGACATTTATATGCTGTCCCACCCTAGAATGAGCTCGCCATTATGAGTTTTGGTTTTTCTCTTCAGCTGCCCTTTATTTCCTTAAATCATGTTCAGTCAGTGCTGTCCTCTAGCCTGCCGCCACTGCAGAACAGGGCCCTGAGCAGTGGTATTTCTCCATCCTGGGCTTCCAAAGCTCAGCTGAGGGCCGCAGCCGTGTCCCAATCCCATGCAGGAGACACTGGGGAAGCTGAGGCCTGGAGAAGAGCCGATCTCCAAAGTTACACAGAGAGAGGAGGCACCACTGCATCAGAATCCAACCCAGGTTCCTTGTTTCCTGTCCAGCGCCCTGGCTGCTGGGAGACCCGGTCAGCAGGACAGGGGGCTCGGGGTAACTCAAAGTGTTTCCCCAGGGTGCTCTGGACCCCCACAGGTCTGCCCTCACCCTGTCTCCTTCGATGAGGCATCTTGGGGGTCGAGTACTGCTGCGTGCTAAACGCTCATGAGGTCACCCTCGCTGCACTTCGCCAGGTGCATGCTGTGAGCCCGAGTATCCAGGCCCAGAGAGGCAGAGCAACTGGTCCTAGGCCACACAGCTGGGAGATACCTGAGCTGGGCCCTGAGCAGCCCTGAGGGAAGATGAGCCCACAGCTCTGCCCCAGGCCTCCCTGGAGGCAGAGGACAGGACTGGTTGCAAGAAGCAGCCTGCAGCCTGGGTGGACAACAGGTGCCCTGTGGGGGTGGGGTGCAGACTTAAGGACTGGGGTCCCTACTCACTCCAGCCAGGCTTTGGGGATCTACCTGAGGGGGAGGGGCCACTCGCTCATCGTGGGGGGCTGGGAGCTGGGCTGCCCAGAACTGGCAGGGATGGTGCAGGCCTGGAGCTCAGGAGATGCGCTCTCTGGTCAGAGGCCTCCTGCCACCACCCTGCTCTGAGATGAAACTTTCAGCAGCTGCTTTTCAAGGTTCCAAACAGAAAAAAGTGGGGAAGACGTTGTTTTCATGCCTCTCCTTTCATTTGCATAAGGTGAAAAATGTTTCCATAGAAACAACCAGAGTCTGTAATTTTTGAATAACGATTTCTGCACAAAGCACAACCTGTCTTTTTTTCAAAGGGGAATTAAGAAATTCTCAGCAGCATAACCACCACAACAAAAGGCAGAGTCGCAGGGTGCTGGCAGAGGACAGCGAGCAGTGGGGGTTGGTCTGGGCTGGAGGCCCTGCCCTATCGGGCCTCAGTTTCCCCCTCTTATAAATAGGGGTGAATGAGGACTGGACAGGAGCCGGGGGATCAAACCTCATGCACATCAGATGGCGGGATGCAGGGCTGGTGAGAAACCCAGACCCTGGGTCCCCAGCCCAGATTGGGTGCAGGAAGCCTGGGCTGCTCCTCTGGAACTTTCCCCAGGGGATGGGGCCTGGATCCACACACCACTCTGTGGGGCTGCAGGGAGGGTCCCCGCCAGCCTCTGCCGGAGCTGATCCTCTCCACCAGCCGTCAAGGACTCCTGCCCCGGTGCCGGCCGGCTCACTGAAGCGCACAGGACGGCCTCGCCTGGGTGCCTCTGCCCCCTGGTGGCCCGAGGGCACCGCAGCAACCTCTGGCCCCAGGCCGGTAGCCCAGCCACTGCGGCCTTGAGCTCCTTAGGGACTTTGGTGAGGGAAACGTGGCCACAGGAGTGGGAAAGGGATCCCCAGGGCCACTGTGCACCCTGCCCTCCTGCCCCAGCCTCAGAGCAGGCACCCCCACCAGCGGTCTTACGGTGGAGTTCTCTCCAGGCCTGGGAATGCAGATTCTTGGGCAGGCTCTATGGATCTCAGCCTTAGGATGCTGAAGCAAGAGGACCAGAGTGAAGACTGCCGAGTGCAGCTCAGAGGTTCCTCTGGGCTTCTCCATCACTGAAACCCTGAGGCCCAGAAGGGACATGTTTCTATGGCCTCCCACCAAAGGGGCCCAGATGGGCATTCTGGGTCCACCAAGGACAGTGGCCAGGCTGCCTTTATTTACTACCCTCCTTTTAAACAGGGGTTAAAGTGTTTAAGTGGGCAGAAATGCCCCTATGCCTGCCTTAGTGCCAAGGAGGAGAGCCGCCAGCCTCCAGCTCCCACATGGAAGGTGCCCATCCATCCGGCAGGCTTTGCAGTCCAGAGATAAATGCCTGCATGATGCCTCCCCGATCAGACCCTGAGGACCCTGCTGGAGGGCAACCTTTCTGGGGCAAGGACTCTGCCCTCTGCCCAGCACTCTGGAGGGTCCCGCTGCTCCCCTGGGCTCTGCCTTGCTGGATAGGGGTCATAGAGGCAGAATGGTGGGCCAGGGCATCTAAGACAGGGCCACCACGGAGGACACAGGAATGACATAGCTTTGCACCAAAGTTGCGAAGCGAGGATGTGGCTGCGGGTTCTGCAGCCAGCTCTCCCGGGACTGCTCCTACCCAGAGACGGTGGGCGGAGATGGGAGCAGGAAGCAGCAGTGCCCCTTTCTGCTCCCCCAGGCAGGTGAAAGCTTCAGGGAGTTTCACGCCATGAAAGTTGTCTGGTGGCCCAACCCTCTCCAGCAGTCGTGGGACGTGGGGTGTGGTGCTGGCGGTTCTCGGCAAGATGAAAGCACTGGAAAGGTTGGGCAAAAAGGTGCGCCTGGTGCCGCCGAGGTGAGGAGGAGGGATCCTGAGAAAGAGGGAGTTTTGTTTTGTTTTCCTGTGGACTAATGCAAACTCCTCTGTCATGTTTGGGGAGATGCCCAGTGAGGAGGCTGGGTTCAGGGATGAGTATGTCGGGGCTCCTAGCCAGGAGGTGGGACCAGCTGTTCCTGCTGGAGGGTGACAGGAAGTGGGTTCCAACATGGGCCCCATGGGTAATTCCAGCAGGAGGACAGAGAGTCTGGGAGCCGGAATGCCCAGGGGTCAGCCCAGGAGCGGGGGTGAGGTTACGTAGACAGGTGCCAGTCACTCAGTGACAGGGAGCATGTTTTTAAAGGATGTCCCAAGAGGACTAGAAATCCCAAGAGCACAGTGGAACCTGGGGCTCCCTGAGAGGACAACACAAGGCCAGGGAAAGGGAAGCCTCTTGGGGGCATTCTGTGCCCCTAGAAATCTCTGCTTGTCCCTGGGACAGGTCCCAGTTCCCACCACTGGAGCAAGGACATCAAAATGACAACCGACACTTAGTGATCCGTGGACCTCTGGCAAAGGACACCAGGTCCCACTTTCAGAAAGGACAGAGGGCGGGGAGGGAGGTGCATGGCCAAAACAGATTCCGAGGCCTTTGGGCATGCAAGGGGACCAGGTCACTCCTCTGTCCCCTCCTGGAAGGGGAAGGAAGTAGGGGCAGTTACTCAGGGCAAGGAAAATCACTTCAGTCCTCTTCCCCAGACAGAGCAGGTGCCCACGGGAAGCTGCCACGCTGGCCCCTTCACCACCCAGAGCCGTGCCTAGTCCTCACCATGCCTGCCACTGTCTGGCTCTGCTGTACCCAGGAGAAGACTCCAGAGGCCAAGAGGGACTCGGTCGGCCCACACCAAATGGCACTGTGGATTTTCCACAGAGGAAGCTGAACTGAAGCCCAGGGCTCTGATTTCCTACCAAAAGTGAAACAGAAAACCTGGGCCCATCAGCCATCATTGGACCAGAGGGGCCAAAGTAACTGAGGTGTGGGGCTTGGGATGGGACCAGATCTGTCCTGGACACCCGGGCTGGGTGAACTCAGGGGAACTAAGGACTGCAGGGCTATTGGAGAGCAGGTGAGGGTACTGTGCACGGACGCCAGTCCTGGGGCGACCCACTCAGGGACTCAGTTTACCAATCTTGTCAGACCCTGAAGCTTCCCAGAGCACTGGTTTTCATGAGCTCAGGTGCTGTAGATGTTGCCAAGCCCTCCTTCAACCAGGGAGGCCTCCTGAAAGTCTATTCTGCGTTTCTGACTTCTGAGTAAGAATTGGCAGAAATTAAAGATCTCATAATTTTCACAACTAAGAGAGTGTATTAGTCATAGTTTTGCTAGAGAAAACAGATACAACATGAGATATACAAATGTATAAGAAACACCAAGATTGGCTTACGATGTTCGGCCACAGAGTCGGATGAGGAAGCATGCAGAGGGTGTCTACCCGCTGGAGGCAGAAGGAGTTAATCCAAGGTCTGGAGTTCACCCTAGTGTCTTGTGCAAGTCACACCAGCAGGCTGATGGGTCTGCAATAGAAGGCTAAGAGATGGAAGGCTGAAGAGTCTGCTGGAAAGCTGAAGAGTCTACACTGGAAGCCAGGAGATGAGGTCCAACCAAAGGCAAAGACTGGAGCTTCTCCAAAGCATGGAATGCATTTGTCCTTCATCCTTCCCTTTTATGAGCCTCCCCTAGAGTGGGTCTTCTACACCCTTGGGTGTAGAGTTGCTAAACCCATTATTTAAGCTTCTAAGAGTCTCAAGTTGATGCAATCAACCAACCACTACAGAGAGCAAGTTTGCAGAGCCCTGCAGGCCTCCTGCCTGGAGTCTGCTACTTGAGCATCCAGGTGTCCTGCTTGGAAGGGGTGTCTGGCTTTGCAAGAGACCTTGAACTTGCTGGGTGACCTTGAACTTGTTGTCACCTAGCTCAGTCTGTCCTTGGAAACCAGTCTGAAGCTGCCACCTCTACACTCAGCTGGGATTGTAGGAACTGTCTCGGAGTCTCTGGGGAGATGCATCAGGGCAGGGAGAATGGACAGCTTCCCCCTGCTCTGTGCCTCGGTATGGTTGATGTACAATGGTTGTCGTAAGCAGCCGATGAATAATAGTGATGATCGGCATCATTTGCACCCTTGTTGGGATTCCCAGACTTCCTGTGGCTGCTCTCGGAACATGCAGCAAGCTGGCCTCGCTCCACGGTGATTAACTTGTGCTTGTCTCCAGGAGGGAACTGAGGCCAGAGGCCCCGGGGAGCTGGTGCAGAGGCGGCTCGCACCCAGGCTCTTACCTCCTTCGGGACCTCTCCAAAAACTCTTCAAAAGAAACCAGGTCAGAGCCCCAGACTGTGCTTGGGAGAAAACCAAAGGCAGCTTTGATTTGTCACCCTGGGGACAAGTGGCTCACACGATCATGGGTGCTACTTTCTGTCCAAGCAAATGGCTTTGAATGGTGCTCTCTGGGCTCCTTTCTAATGTGCAGGGTGTTTATGAGTTTTTTTTGAGGGTGTCATCAAAGAAAATGTAATAATGATGCCCCTAACTTAACAGCAGTAGTTTAGCAGGGATGAATTATTCACATCGGAGATGAAACGGGGACTCTGCAAACTGGGCCAGCTGAACATCCCTTTCGCTGGGACTATTTTTATCTTCTTTTACAGTCTTTCATCTTGGGAGAAACGCAGTTTGGGAAGTACAGGGAGCCCAGTGTGTGCAGCCCAAGTTGGCAGGGTGTCAAGCTTGAAGTGCTGGGCGTCTGGGAGCTTCTGCATAGGAAAAAAATCGAGGGAACTCGAGTGAACATGGAAAATGGGGCAGTGGTAGTTCTCAGGAGGAGGCCTTGTGGGCCCTGGGTCTCCCCTGGTCCATGCAGTGTTCCCAGGGCACCACAGAGCCCTGTCCTTTCCTTGCTATCTTCAAGGGACAACATGTGGACCTCCTGGGAGAGAGGGTCACTCCCATTCAGGGTACACAGAGCAGCTTGTCCCAAAGAAGGCCAGGACTTTGTGGCTGCAAGGCTCGTAGTCAAGTGTGGGTCAGCGGGGCCCAGACCTGCAGGCTGTGTCAGTTACCCATTGCCGAGCTCGCACCCTTCTGACCTGTGAGGTCCAACAAGGTGTCCTTGTCCCTTGGGGACGTTGGGCATTTGAAATGTGGTCAGTGAAACTGAGATGTGTTATGGATGTCAACAACGCACTGGGCTCCAAAGACATCGTAAAATAAGACCACAAAACACATCACGGGTGTTTTTAAATTGATTACATCCAAGACACGATGTTTGGGGAGCAATGAGATTAAGTAAAGTACACTGTTACAATCAGTTGACCTGGTTGGTTTACTTTTTAACACATTTGTGGGAAGATGGATGCACCTTGAGACCATCTTGCCAAGTGAAATACAAACCTAAATAGCTCGTGGATTCTCTTAGATGAGCAGCCCAATGTATAAATAAAAAGCAAAATGAAAGATAGATGGTAAGAAGTAGGGAGACAGACATTCTCAAAGGAGAGGGGGAACAAGAGACGGAGAGGGGAGGAGTTGAAAAAAGGAGTTAAGATGCGTTGTGTACACGGACCAACTCCACACAAGGAATGGAAACATCATGTACTACACATGCACTAATAAAAAACTGCAAAAAGAAGAATGCACCTACACACACACACACACGCACAGAGGAAGAGCCCATAGAAAATTTATAATATCTTCTGTGGCCGACTTTCCATCTCTGTCAGGTAGCACTCTCCAGAAGGCACTGGGAACCTTTCTCTTGGTGGTGAAATTAGGAAAGACCCCTTTTATAATTGCTTTGTCTCCTCTGAGTTTTACAGCAAGTACAAAACTAGCTTTACTTGCTTTGTATCAAGAAAGGCACCACTGGGAGGTAGCACTAGACTAAGCAGCCACCCTGGAAGTGTGTCAGCAACTGTACTGTGGAAATGGGCTCAGGAAACAAGAGAGTAGGGTTTAACACAAATTAGAAACAAAGATGGAGGTTGGAGAAGTCAGGGGCTTGGCAGGCAGGAACCCAAATAAAGGGTCACGGGGAAGTTTATCAGTGAGACACAGGAAGTAGTTTCAGGGATGGCTCGCCCGAGCGGGGAAGCCTTTCAAGAGTGCACGACAGGAAATTGTTCTTTCCTTCTGGGTCCAGCTGAGAATGGAAAGAATGTTGGGAGGTCCACAGGAGAAAGGGGCCTTCACCTCTCAGGCAGCAAGATTCCCATCTAGCCAACACTCCTTACAGGGCCGGGTACTGTGTCACACCCTTTAAATGTATTTGCACATGGATTCTCAGTTACATCCTATGGGATAGGAACCTTCAGAGCCCCCACCTCCCAGATCGGGGGGGGGGGTGTGTGGTGGCCTCCCTGTAGTTGGCTCTGGGCCACAGCTACAGGGCCAGCCCCTTAGTAGGGTGAATTACCCTTCCCAGCCACCAGGGGCACTGTTCACAGCTCCTGCGACCCTAACCAGCCCTGGTCCAACCAAAATACAACACAAGCAGCGTTTGAAAAGAATATTCATTTAACTTGATCTGTCCAAGATCTTACCATTATGATGTGGAGTCCACATAAAATGTATTAATGAGATTTACCTTCTTGGTAGTGTTACATTTTTGAAATCCAGCTCCTTTTTTATAACCAGGTATGTGTGCTGTTGTTCTAGTACTGAACAGCTCAGCCCCAGAATCTGGAAACTTCCAACCAAAATTGCGCCACTGGTGGCACACTGGCTCCTCTGATTGGCTGCCCTGGTGGTCAGTGCTGGGTAGGGGAGGAGGCCTTGGGTTGGGAGGACTCTGAGGCCCTGTCTGGGTTCTGTGAGGGGGAGAGAGCGAGAGAGCTGTGATTGATTAGTAATGTCTGCCACAAGCAGGGATGGGAACCCTGAGTATGGACTGGCAGGGAGCCACACCTAGGCATGGAAGGGAACCTTTGCAGGTAGCCTGTGGGTGCATACCAAGGGTCGTCTGTTAGGCCTGCCTGTCGTCTCTGCTGTCTACAGTGGGCCAGGTTCCATGCGCCCCACATAAGCCACATCTGAAGCCTCGGTTTGCAAATCTGAAAGCTGTCAACGTGGACTCCTCTACCTGAGGGGAGGGGCTGTAGGAAGGGCTGGTGTGCTGTGGGTGTGGAGCGAGAGCTGCTCCTGCCTTCCTTCTTGCAGCTCCGTATCCTTGTCCTGCACCCCCCTCCCAACCTCCGGTTCCACTAAGGACACAGGCAGAGTACTTCTGGCCAACTCCCTCCCCGGAGGGAGGCAGGCAGCTCCTCACAGCGCAGGCCCAGATTTCCCCGCTTTGGTCAAGGCTGTCAAGGCCGCCAGCCAGCCAGCTGCCTCCAGGCCCCTCGGAGGCCCCTCCGGCAAGGCTGAGATGGCCGCGGTCCCTACAGCTCGTGCAGGCGCCCTGCTTCTGCAGCAGGCTCCTGCAGGGCCCTGCACCTATGAGTCAAGCCGCCCTGCCAGTCCTGCATTTCTTAATAACTCTCGCCTGGCTGCTGCTAACAAGGAGGTCCTCCGCCCAGCCTCCCTGTAGGAGGCTGGCTTCCCTCCAGCCGAGCCTGTGGCGGCCCACCAGGGCCTGCACAAGTTCACACCTCTCCCAAGACACCTCAGGTCTCTTCTGGGCAGGAATTCACATCCAGCCACATCTGTCCCAGAAGCACAGTGAATGGGGAACGCGCGGCGAGGCAGCCGCTGCAATTAGGGAACAGCTAGATTTCTCTAAGTATGATGAGGAAAGTCATTCTCTGGCCAACAGAGTTTAATCAAAATGTTTTATGCAAGACGTATCCCTGACCCTGACAAATCTTCCCCCTCTTGCTGGAAATTAAACAAATATATTGTCAGTGCGATTCCAATGAGCGCATAAACAGCTGCGGGCCGGCGCGGTCACGAGGTTACAGGGTTTCGACAGACACAGATGAGCCAGGGATGGGAGGGGAGCTGCGTGGTCCTCTGGGCTTTGAGTAGCTCCCGCTGCCTGCGAGGGGCTCGGGAAAACAAAGGCTTTCTGCTTCCCGTGGCTCCTCTTGTCCCGGTCCTCCCCAGAGCAATGCCCTCTCTGCCTCGCAGCCGTGCACTCTGAATAGCACAGTGCCCGCTGCTGCTCCGACCTCTGCTACCCCCTCTGCGAGTATTGGCCGTAGCATCTGTGCCCCTGGCAGGCTGTACCCCAGTTGTCTTTCCATCCTGGCTTTGAGGACAATGCCTGGCACCCAGCGGGCCATGGACAGCTGCAAGTGGAATGGGAGCAGTGGGTAGCCCCCTCCCGGCCAGACCTTTACTTCAGGGAGGCCAGCTCGGAGCCAGGGAGCTGGTTCACTGTGTCGGGCTCAGTTTCCCCACCCAGGAAAGTGGGTGCCACGACAGATGGCATCTGCCACGCTTGCAGGAGTGTGAAGCAAGGGAGCAGACACATCTGGTACAGATGTGGTACACAGGGGTGGTGATGGTGGTCCTTGGCTCCCTGGGCAGCCACACTGCAGTTCCTTGATGACATGAGGACAACCGAGGTGGGGAAGAGAGGGTGGGGGGGCTAGGGTGAGGCTCCCTCCCCCAATGGAAGATGGCCCCTCTCTTGGACAGGTGAATGAGTGTGGCTCAGAGATATGTGGCGACTCACCCCAGATCCAAGGCCTTGGGCCACATGTGTTTGGTGCCTTGGGGGCCTGAGTGTGAGCACACGTCTCAAGGGTTGTGCTAAGGTTTGGAGGGAGAACGAGGCTCAAGCGGGCAGAGGGCAGACACATGGGGCAGGAGCAGCAGAGAGCCCAGGCCAGACCCAGATGTCCCTTGGTGGCTAGGAAGGGATGCCTGGGTACCTGGCCCACAGTGGTCACCACTCGTGTTCCAGGAGGTGGCCGGCCCCAAGGACCGGATTCTCTAGACCTCCGAGCTGCATCCATTAGCCACGGGTGCAGGTGGTGGACAGGAAGTGCCCTGCACTCCCTGCCAGCAGATCTAGTGTCCGCTGGCAGGGCGGTCATGGGGATTAGCATCCTCCCGTTCCTCAGCTCTCGTTCTGCAGGGACTCTCGGTGACCGAGCCAGGCAGCTGGGCTCTCACGGAAGGGACGCCTCGGCCTGTGGGACCCTGAGCAACCACAGCCAGATCCCCCCGTGGCCCAAGGCCTGCCCCGACTGCCCAGCAGTGGGGTCCGCTCCTCAGATGCTGCTCAGCCCCGTGGGCCTGGGCCAGGCAGTTGGGCACCCAGCCTGGTGGGCACCAGGAGAGCCTAGGGGTGGCTCAGAGGTGAAGTGTGCTGAGAGGAGAGTGGTGAAAGGGACGGAAGGAGGAGCCACATGGCTTCCAGGCCTTCAGAGTCGTCTTACTGCCTCAGACACACAGCCCAGGGCAGGCCCGGCAGGACAGACCCAGGCCTCTGCATCCGGAGCTGCAGGGAGGACAGTCCAGTCCAGCCACAGAAGTCAGGGGGTGGGCAGCCTCCTGTGCACAGCTCACCAGGGCCAGAATCCCTGGGAGCCCCACGCCCTGTCTGTTGGTGTGGTATGACCTGGGCACTAAGTCATGCGGCCAGCAGCCTCGGTTTGCTCTGCATGTCACATGATGTCTCTTTAGTAACCAGCAGAAGGTCCCCAGAGGGGGCATCTGTGGAGCTGAGTTCTGAAGGCTGGAGAGGAGCTCAACCTGTAGCTAGGGTGGAAAACAGTACTGCACACAGAGGCAGGGACGCACTGGGCGAGGAGGACTGCTGGGCCTGCAGCCCAGGAGCTGTGGGCGAGCGAGGTTCTATTTCGAAGACCTTTCAGAGCCTTTAAGGCCACAAAGAACTCAGACTCACGAGGGCTGGGCACCGTTGCCTGCAGCATCCTCCTACCTAGCCCAGAGTGTGGCACAGTTGACTGTGTGAACATGCAAACTCCCTGCACACACACCTCCCACACTTGTGAAAATAGTGTTGAACCCACCTGAATAGTGGGCGGGAAGATATTCCTTCCAGTCTCAGGACCTTTACACATGCTGTTTCTGCTGCCTGCAACACTGTTCCATGCTTAGGACTTGTTTTGTAGAGTGCTGTGTCTGCCTTGGTTTAAATTAATTTTAAACTGATACATAAAAACATAGCAATGATACATATTAACAGGGTACCATGGAACACTTCAATACATGTATACATTGTATCGTGTTAAACTAAGCTAAAAATTGTCCTTCTCCTCCACTATCTATGCCATGCCATGTCTGCGTTGGCCCTGCTGGATTCTCCTGGCCTGCATGCCACAGCCCACCAGTAAGTATTTATTTCTTGGATCCTTGTGCCCCAAATTCAGAAACAGGTGCCCCATACCACTTCCTAAGTGAAGCCTTCATAGCACTGCTAGCCAGTGCTAGAAGATGGAACCATCTCCAGGGAAGAGGAGGACCGGATGGGGTCTGGGGTGCCCCGTGCCTCTGAGGGGAGCCTGGACACTGCACCCGGCCCTGTGGCAGTCACTGCCTCTGCCTAGAGCCCAAGGAGCCTGGCTAGAGAGGCGGCTCTGCATTCCTGCCTGCAGTTGGCTTTCACGCCCGGCCCCTAGGAGCCTCTGTGCAGAAGCTTCCCAGGAGCCTGTGCCACGGGAAAGGGTGTGTTATTATCCCACCTCGCTGAAGAGTGGCCTGTGAGCCCACGAGATGAATCATAAATAAAATTTTACTTGATATTCAAAGTGGGTGCGAGGGGAGGACGGATCGGGAGCGCAGGGCCTGGGTTTCCGCTGCAGGCAATCGCTTTTGGCTCCTGGTGATCAGAGCCGCTTCCCACCTCTGGCTTTTGTTTTTCCAACTTTCTCATTTAAAAGCAGGGCAGGCAACAGCGGATCCCATTTGTACTGTGCTGGGCAAGATTACTGCGGGCCCTGCGGTGCCGGGGCCTCAGGGACAGCAATATTTTACCTGGGAACCCGCCTTGAAACATGGGAAAGAGACAACCCCGAAGACAGGGCTGTGCTTTGACACCCAGATGCTGGAGCTGTGGGAACAAATGCCTGGCGGCAGAATTAGTTTGTCTTGAGAAGAGAGCTATGGCTTTTATTTCCATTACTTTGAATCTTCCAGCACCTCAACGAGCCATGCAGCAGGTGCAAGGCTTACAGAGGCCTTACTGGGTGCAGAGCTGCTCAGGCGCTGGGTGCCCCACTGGCCCAGAATGCAAAGATCTGACTCCCCCACAGCTGCTGTTTCAGGACAGATGGCATCCTGTGAACAGGGCCACCCAGAGGATGCTTCAGAGAAAGTGACAGAGGGGAACACAGCAGCCTCTCTGAAGAGGTGGCATCCAAGCAAGTGCAGCCTCAGAGGAGAGCAGCTACACCAGCACCAAAGATTGGGAAAGACCTATGGGTACCATAAAAGCATGTGCAAAGGTCCTGGGGCAGGTGGAGCTGATGTCCAGATCTGCCCATTCCACATCCCCAGGACCTGGTCCAGGACAGCTTGAGATGCATCTGCTCAGGGTCCAGTGCCCACTGGGACTTGGTGCATCAGCTCCTTCCCTTCCCTTATTCCCTACACACCCACAGGACCTCCTTCAGCCTCTCTAATAAACCTCTAGGCCTGACCCTTGTCCCTGGAACCCGAAGAGATGGCATGGGGTGTCCCGGAGCTGACGTCTCCTGCCGTGGCTTCCCCAGGATTCCCATGGCTGTGGAGTCCTCTCGCCACATTTGTGATGAAATTAGCGATAGCAAGTTGGACCTTACGGTTGATCCGGAGCCTGTCAGAGGCTCTTCCCCTCCTCCTGGTGAGGCCAAGGCGGCCACAGCACGAGGCATATGAAGGCCCAGGCCCCGGGCCTGCTGCACAGCCAGCGGGCTGAGATTCCCGCCTCCTTCGGCCACCGTGCCTGCTCCCAGGAGATCTGGAAAGGTTAATGGCCAACGGCCAGGTAGCAGTCTGGGAGCCAGCGATGCAGACGCAGCTCATTAAGCCGCAGACAGAGGAGGCCGCGGCATTATCTCACCCCCAGCCTGCTGCCCGGACCTGCGGGTTCTCTGCTCACTCCGCCAACCACCGCAGGCAGCTCTGGGAGGAAGAACCCAGACCCCTAGCTATGGCTGCAGAAGGCCAGCAGCTCCAAGGGGCCTCCATGCAACCCGACACTGCTGGGCACAGTGCTGGGGAGAGACGCGGGGAGGCCCCCAGGGCCCTGGCCACACCCTGGTCCAGGTTCCTTGTTGCATACGTGTGAACATCCCCCTCAGACCGTGAGCTTCCAGACCCAGGCCCTGGGCCCAGCACAAAGCCCGAGTCAGGGAGTTAGTCAGATACTGCATGTTGAATGACTAAATGAGGAGTAGGAATGAAAGGAAGAGGAATCTAAGATGGACTTCAAGGTCCTTTCCAGTTCCGCGGGTTCCTAAATTTCGGTTTGTCTGAAGTAGATTAGGCAAACTAGGACACTCTGTGGATGGGAAGCTGGTCAGTTGGTTTTGATTCATGGTGTTGGTCACGTTCCCTGGTGTACATGTCCGCTAGCGGGCAGGCTGCCCAGTGTGTAATGACCAGTGTGTGGAATGCCCTGAAGATTTCACAGTGGTTCTCGTGAGCCAGAACGAACCATCTCCAGCTTCCTGCCTCCCTCCCTCCTTCCCCTCCCTCCTGTCTTTCCTTCTTTATTTCCTCCTTCCTAGCAGAACACTGCCAGTCTGCACCTCCGCGTGGAGAGTAGAAGGGGGCCAGCGGGGACGCTGTGTGGTGGGGCGGGATGGGGCTTAGTCCCACGGGCCACATTAAGCTCCTTATTCTTAAGTGCTCTCAGATTGGCACTTTAATACTCTCCCCACCTCCAGTGTGGAGAGGTGGGGGTTAGGGGGGCTTCTGGAGGCGGCAGGCTCAGGTGGAGCCTGGGAGCCCCTTGGGGTCCTCCTGGTGGGGGTCAGGTGGAGCAGTGCTGGGGGGGTGACCTTGCGGCCTTGGTGCTGGCATGTGGGAGGAGCCTTTGCAGGGGGTGACCAAGCCTGGCTGTAGAAGGAGTGCTGGGCTTTATTCTGAGGTGGAAAATCTGGGTTTGGGGGAGAAAAGAGAAAGCCTTGCTCCCTGGCTGTTTTCCCTGGGGTTTCCTTGGCGGGGGACCTTGCTCTGGGGGTGCTTGGGGGCGGGGTACATCAGCCCAGGTGGCTGTCTGCTAAGTAGGGGCTGATCAGATAGACCTGGCCACAGTGGCCAGTCAGACAAAGGGCTCTGCAGGTCCTGACACTGGGGTGCATGGAGAATACCCCATCATGCTGGCTGGGTACAGAGGGGACCCAGCTCCCGACGTGGACAGATCAAGCTCAGAGGACTTTGAACAAACACCAGGGAGCGCGATGGATTTGGCTCCCACCACCTCTGAGATGCCCTGGGGGCGGAGGGGTGCCACAGTGATGTCCAGAAGGCCAGCTCTGAGCCACCTGTCCTGGCACAGGGACGCAGGGACACAGCCAGCTGCTCCCAAGGCCAGACAGGCACACGGGCTTCCGGGGTGCGGGGCAGCTGCTGGCTGCACCGGCCTGCAGAGAACCATCCATCAGGGCGCCTGAGCTCTGCGGTGGCCTCCTCCCTAGGGCGGAGATGCGGCAGCCCTCAGCCACCGTAGTTACGAACTCCTGGTGGAAAGCGATGCTTATTGTTAATGTTAAGTGAGAGCCACCGCCCTGCCGCCCATCCTTGCGGCTCTGTCTGCCTGGAACCGGGACCGGGTGGCTGGAAACCTGCAGAGGGGAAGGCAGGGGCTGGGGAGCTGTTCGAAATTCAAAACTGTAATTAGTAATATCGATGCATTTTCTTTTATTAAAGTTGTTATCTTCTGCTGATCATAAAAGGAATCCATTTGTGGAAGAGTGGGTGGGAGGGTTCTGAACTAGAGGGAAAAGATGCAAATCCCCTCCCTCTGGTGGGTGACCTGGGGCAGGGAGGGGTGCGTGGCTGGGCCTCCCAACTGCTTGTACCTCACAGAGCTTCTGGGCCTCCAGCTGTTGTTATGTAACAGAGGGGGCGCTTGATATTTTTAATTAGGAGCAGCTAGTCCTGGGGGGGGGGGCTGCACCGAAAGTGTTACTTTTTGTTACTCTGATTTATAAATCCACTTTTCTAACTCCTTGCTCAGGGGTCCAAGGGAAATGTTTCAGTCACTTAAAAATCCCTACAGGCAGCTGGGTGTGGTGGCTCACGCCTGTGATCCTAGCACTTGGGGGGCTGAGGCAGGAGGATCATTGTAATTTTGAGAGTGGCTTGGGCTACAAGGTGAGCTCAAGGCCAGCCTGACTGCATAGTGAGACCCTGTCTCAAAAAGACAAAGGCAGGGCCCCAGGTAGCTCTGTGTGGGGACTTAAGGGTCCCCTGGGCCTTGGGGGCGTGAGTAAACACAAGGCCCAGGGGTCTCTGTGTCCTCCAGCTGCAGTTCCATGCCACTGGGAAAGGCAGTTCACGTCCTGGGCCTGTGTAGGCTCAGTCCTGGGGGGGCCTGGGAAGGCAGGCTTTCTTTTTCAGTGATTTGAACTAAGAGATGTCTCTAAGTCTTTTTTTTTTTTTTTAATTATTTTAGGGAGACTGGGTCTTACTAAGTCATCAAATTGCTCAGGGTAGTCTTGAATGTACAAGCCTCCTGCCTCAGCCTCCAAGAGCACAGGAGTTACAGGTGTTTGCCATGGGCTTTGGCTGGAAAGTCTTTCTAGGTGGGAAAGGCTTGAGCAAAGGTGGAGTGTGGGGGCCTGAGACTAGGAAAGAGAGGAGGAAGTGGGGGAGAGGAATAGGGAAGAGGGGGAAGAGAAAGAAGGGGAGAAGAGGAGGTGCCACCAGGGGTCAGTGCCAGCCTGTCCCCCAGGCAGGGGCTTCTGAAGGCCACTTCCCCTCCCGGCTCAGAGCGCCCCACTTCTTCCTTCCCCGAAGCCCCCGAGCCTGCTCTCATGGAGCCTGCCCCCCCGGGACCCTCACCCCCAGCCGTGTGATCTTCCGTCCCTGCGTGCCCCCGCACACCCAGGGCACCACAGTGCCCAGCCTGGGGCTCTGGGGCCTCCACCGTCCAGGGCACCACCCTTGCCCCCACCCCCTATCGCCAGTTCCTGGGCTGCAGAGTTATAGGTGAAGGGAAGAAGCTTCCAGTGACTCCGGCTTCTCGTTTCTGTCTTTTTTCTGGTGACCTTTCCATGTAATTAAAAGGCAGCTATTCCAGGAGACCAGTGGCCGGAAGCGGAGACTAACATAGCCGCTGTGTACGTGCGAGGAAAACCTTTGTCTGCAGCCTCCTGAGGGCATCGGCAGCATCTGAGGCCCAGACCGAGGTGGGGCGAGAGACCCGGGCCGACACGGCCCTCCCCAGGCCCACTGCGCTCTCGTGTGCACTGTAGAGGGACGGCCTGGCAGCCGGGCCCACCGCTGGGCCCCGCAGCTGCGATGCCGGCCGTGAGGGTCCCCTGTGTGCCTGCTCCCTCTCACCACACTGTGGGTCCCTTTTTGACCCCAGAACTGGAATCTAGAGAAAGACACACCCAAGGAGAGCGAGAGTGGGGTCCTCCCTGGCCTGCTCCCTGGATCCCCACTTTGGTCCAGACCTCCGCCAGGTCCCTTCCTTGGTTGTGCCTCTCTGGTGATGGCACCTTAAGGCCCTCTCTGCCCTGGGCCCCCAGTGTAGGGAGAGGGTGGGGAGGTTCCAGGGGCCCTGGAGCCCCTGTCTGGCCAGCCTGGTCCTTGGCTCCCTGCTGCTGCAGCTGCTGAGGATAACGCAGCCTTGGGCCTGGCCCAGCTCCCCAAGCCACGGAGAATTGTGATTTAACATGTTCTCAAATCCCGGCCGGGCCGCCAAGGCCAAGGGTGGGCAGCCTTCCCTCACGTCCGCCTCCTCCCACAGCTGGATTAGGCTGGCAGCTGGGTGGGGGTGACTGGGGTCTTCCTACCCACCCATGGGATGCTGGAGGGAGCAGGGCCAGGCGAACCCTTCCCCTACACGAGGAAGGGGTCTTTCTGAAAGATCCCCAGGAGGCCCCCCAGGCATGGGTAGAGAGGGCCTGGGTGGTGGGCCATATGCAGAGGCAGGGAGGTCTCTGGGGAGGGAGGCAGCCCAGGGTCACACCAGCCACTGAGCTGCCCCAGAGAAGCAGGGAGGATCTGAGGCTCCATGACAGTATGATGTTCCCTGTCCTAGTTCCCAGCCTGGGGACCAAGGCAATGGCATCGGGTGGCACCCACCTGGCCCACTGAAACTCTGAAGACTACCTGGTGCTTCCAGAACGGGACTAGGAGAGGCCTCTTCTCCCAGGGGTGTCCCTGGGCCCAGGAGGGAGCCCCTGGCCAAGGGCCATCTCTTCTTCATCCCTCAGCACACTGCTGAGGCAGCGAGGGCCTCACGAACCCCAGCATCCCAGCAGGACTTGCTCACCTCTAGCACCAGAGCCACCGCCTCCCCAGGAGCAGCTTCCTCTGCCGGGGGAGTCTTTTCCTCATGGCGAAGCGCTTTCCACAGCCGCTCCTGGCCCCAGCGCGCCTGGCCCTTCTGGCCCTGCTCCTCTAGGCCAAATTTCAGGGCTTCTCTCACCTGCTCCCTGAAAGACCTACCTTGGTACCCTGCTCTGAGCGGATGCCAGCGTCAGCTCCATGCAGAGCTTCGGGCAGCAGCAGAGCCCCTCCCTCCCCGTGGGCCCCGTGCCCCTGTGAGCTGAGTGCTAGCCAGGTGGTTTTTACTTTCTGGTGGGTCCAGCGCAGTCACAGCCTTGGCCCTTCTCTTGGTAATCATGGGTGAGGCAGGAGGAGGACACACCCAACTCGGGGAAACTGAGGCTCAGGGGGCGGGGCCCTGCTCAGAGTTGCGCCATGCATCAGCAATGGAGCCAGGGGAAGAACCAGGCCTCCCGACCTCTGCCACTAGGCCCCTGCAGGGACAGCTGGACGCAGAGACAGACACCCTCCGCCCTCCGCACTTCCTGACGCCCTCTCCCCGCCAAGCCCCAGAAGGTGCCGGGCCAGGCCGCAGATGGTCTTGATTACTGAGAGGGCGGACGCTGAAGCCGAGGGGCCCTGGGCCCCATGTCCTCTCCCTGTTCCAGGGGCCGAGGTCCTGCACAACCTTGCTATCAAGCGGCTGGGGCTGTGCATTCCATTCTGCTGAGGGAACTGAGGGTGGGCGGACGGGTGGAGGAGCAGCTCTGAGGGTTCGGGTGGGAACTGAGGGTGGGCGGACGGGTGGAGGAGCAGCTCTGAGGGTTCGGGTGGGAACTGAACAGCCCCCCACGTCCTGCGCCCTCCCCAGGCCCTGAGGCCCCGGCGCTCAGCCCATACCCGCCCTCGCCTGTGGCCAGGGGCGCAGTCCCCACTGAGGCTCTGCCCAGAGCTGGTGGCCAGCAACACCCCCAGCGTGGATTCCCTTGCCACGTGGCCAGCCGGCCGGGACCCGATGGGGTGCAGCTCTGTCTGAGCTGGCTTCTCCCTGGACCCCAAGCCACAGGTCACAGCCCAGCACGAGCATCACAAGGTCTCCGTGGGCACGCGGCCCTGACCCTTGTGTGGGAGCCAAAGCTGATGCTGCTGCACGAAAGTCCCCTCTGGCCTGCTGCTGCCAGTGGCCGTGCACTGTCCTTTGGGCAGGCAGCCTCTTGCCGCCACCACCAAGGAGGGTTGGCCCACACCCCGGAGCCCCCACCGTGTCATTTTTACAAACCTCCAGCCTTCCAGAAGACTGCACAGTGGCCTTGCAACTTGGCCAGGAGCCCGGTGGGAAGCGGAGGCCCTGAGTAAGGGCTGGGATGAACTGGGCCAGAGGCCGCTTTCTGCCTCTTCTCATTTCTTCCCAGTCTACCCCTCCAACCCATGGAGCAGCCCCACCCCTGCCTCAGTGTCCCCATCTGTCAGTGGGAGCAGCCCCAGAGGCCATGCTCCGTGTCCTGGTTAAAGAACTTTTGTTTTTGCGGTTCCGGGGATTGAACCCAGGGAGTACTGTGCTGGGTCTCCAGCCTTCCTTTTTGAGATGGGCTCTCGCTAAATGGCTCATGCTGGCCTTGAACTTGCAACCCTCCTTCCTCAGCCTCCAGATTGGCTATGGAAGGCTGCTGCCTGTGAAGAATGGATCTATTTCATGTTGATGCTTCTCACAATTTCTAGCAAGACTATCACCCAGGAGAGGGTCTTGCCTCAGCCAGCTTCCTCTTCCAGGACCTGAGAGAGGGGCACAGCACGCTGGAGCTCACCTGTTCTCTCCTCGGCACACCCCACCATTTGTGCCTCAGTTTCTACCCTGAAAACTTCTCTCAGGGCCAGGAGAGGGTACAGCAGGTAAGAGAGGATGCATTTGCTCCCAACCTCACATGCCCTGTAAAAACAGTTTTCGTATTTACTCTCATGCGGGCGGCAGGCTTTTTCACAGTGATCGAGAGACCGAAGCAGCCCTGCCAGGTGATGGATGAATACAGAAGCAAAATGTGGACTCTCCACTCTTGCTGTGGCATAGTATATAGCCTTCAAAAGGGAATTCCAGCACAGGCAACCTAGTTATACTGCAAGGACATTCTATTGAGTGAAATAAGCTGTCACAAAAGGACAAAAACTGTAGGACTCCACTTATCTGAGGTCCCGATAGTCGACTCTTTTGAGACAGGTGCTGGGTGCTGGCTGTGGGCCAAGCTTTAGCTGGGAGGGACAAAGAGTACTGCAGGTGGGGAGGCGAGGGTGCTGTTCTGTGTACTTGGTCGTCACACTTCCCCGCTGTGCCCCGAAACAGCCGAGTTGGTAAATAGTACAAACATTTTAACACGGTTTTTAAAAAATCAAGATTTGTATTTCATTAAGTGTTCATTAAGCCAATGTGGTTCCAAAAATGTGTTTAGTGGTCAAGATACTGTGGCCACTCACTCCTGGGCTCCCTGTAATGCTGTCCCATGAGCCGACGCAGGGGTGAGCCCCAGACAAGGGAGAGAGGGGAAGACAGGGTCTCGGAGACACGTCCCCCCACCAGAAGCCAGGCAGTCTCTCGCTGCTGCAGCCTGCCATGAGCTGACACCCGCCCTCGAGGGCTGGAAGAAGCAATTATTTTGAAATATATTTTATGCTGTGTGAAAACACCTCTAAGAAGCCCCAAACTTTGTCAAATTAGAATGCACTAATGAGATGTGTTTAAGAAGTAATTTTTGAGCTGGGGATTTAGCTCAGCGATTTAGGTAAGCGCCTGCTTGGCAAGTGCAGGTTGTGTTTGATCCCTGGTACACACACACACACACACACACACACACACACACACACACAAAGTAATTTTCTAGTACGGAGCGTCATGTGGCATGTGGGCTCTGGATTTCTGGCTGGGAGAAACAGCCACTTGGCCTCTGTCCCTGATGTGCTGCTGCTGCCCACTGGGCCTGTCCACTGGAGGTCGCCACCTTCCTGGGGCAGAAACGGGAGCCAGGGCCAGTGCTGTTGGGTTATGTCTGGAGAAATAAGGATGAAGAGAGCAAACCAGAGAAAAAGTGGGGAAGGGGTGTCACTGAGGCTCATGGTGGGTCACTTTGTACCTGACGCAGTAGCAAAATGCAGCATTTTGTTCCTTTTCCTGCTCTTTATATATATATGGTGTGTGTGCGCGCATGTGTGGTAGGAATTGAACTCAGCACCTCCACAAGGACCCACATCCCCAGCCATTTTTGAGTTGATATTCTGAGCTAGAGTTTCCCTAAAGCACCAAGTTGCCTGGTTGGGCTCCAACTTGTGACCCTCCTACCTCAGCCTCCTGGAGAGCTGGGATTACAGGCCTGGGTCGCCACAACTTGCTTTAAAATATATCATTTTAAACCCCAGTGCTGCAATGAAATGGTCACTAGTGCGTCAGGGAATTTGGAAGTAGGTTTCATATTTGTTTTTGATGGCTATAGGGAACCATCGCTGACCGGGCATGATAGGAAATACTCTGCTTTTTCATAGAGTGCTGAAGTCCTTCTGGTCTGCAGTCTCACCCAGGGACCGATGCTGAGCCAGGCGCTGCTGAGAGAGGGGACAGGCATGTGGGTGAGGCCCCCAGGGAGATGTGAGCCTGACCCTCCCCGCTCCCTGCTCTGTAGCATCAGGTTCCCTGCACCCACAAATGAGGAGCCCCCGAGGGGGTGGCCCTGAACTTTCCACAGAAGAGGGGAATGAGGACTTGGTGCTGTCCAGCACCCACGTCCCCTGGCATGGGCTGTGCTTCCCGTGGGAATCGCCCTCAGGTTAGTGTCGAGCTGGGAAGTGGAGAGCTTGGGGATGAGAGCTGTGTGAGTGTGAGTGTAAACAAAGGCTCAGAGCTGACCGGTGGAAACCAAGGACTGCGCTGGGCCTAAGCTGGCTGTCAGGAAGGGCTTCGGTGCTCCAGGCTTCCCCCACCCCCAGCTCCTTCTAAGGGTACAAAGCTGCCCCGCCTGCCTGCGCTCAGCCTTGTGGCTGGGCTCACATTTCCCGCCGGCCGGTGGCGCCCTCAGCCTTGGCCTCCTCTGGGGACTCTTCGGGATCTGGCCTGGGCTCACTGTGTGTGTGGCCTTGGGGACGCATTGCATTCCTCACACCCGGCTGGAGGGGGAAGGAGGAGGATCCGGATGTGGCTGGGAGGACATGGGCTTCCAGTGAGGGTCTGCGGTGCTGGACCAGCCCCCTCCCGCGGCCTTGGGGAGGAAGGGCCCCTGGCTGCCCCGCTTGCTCGCCTTCTCCAGCTCCAGATGGTGAACAGGTTTCCTGGTGGCTTCCCGTCCCCTTGGTGGGGCCAGCTCAGCCCCTTCCCCTGGCCTGGGACACTCACAGGCCCAGAGCCATGGGACACCTGGAAAAGGACAAGCTCCTCCCTCTGGCCCCTGCGTGTCCCCAGCATCCCCCTGTCACTGCCCCAGGGGCCATGGTCCTGGGAGAGGCCACAGACTTCCTCCCACTTGGACCCCACGGCCTCCAGGCCCCTCTGCCACCCAGCTCTGGTCCTCAGTCTCTTGTCACAGGATCTGCAGCAAATGAGAGCAAGTCAGACCCCAGGCCTCTGCCGCCGCCGTCCCAACCCGGCCCCAGCTCAGCGGACCTGCCCTCTCCTCCAGGAAGCCTCTCCGGACCCCTCACGGTGGCCCCTCACGCCAGGGCCACCTCCCGGCCCCCCAGTCTAAAAAGGGCTCAGCTCAGAGGTCAGGCGGGCTGCGAATGAATGACCAGTGAGTGAGAGGTCACAGAGCCCCCCTCTCCGAATCAAGCGGGCCCAGCCCCAGGCAGCGCGGTACCTTCCCGGCCCCCTGCTCCGGCCCCTCCCTTTTCTGCTGTCAGCTGTGACTTGTGTCCTCTCTGCACTGCACGGTGGGATCTGTCACTCTAGCCTGCCTGGAGGAGGCCTAGGCTGGTGGGCGGCATGGGCAGGGGTGACGCGAGGCCCGCGCCCCGCGAGGGGGGCCGCTGCGGGCTGTGTCCCGGGAGGGGGCGTAATTGCGGCAGGCGCAGCCTCCAGGCACCCGGCGGCCTGCTCAGCGGGGCAGGCAGGCGGCATCAGTATTCTTCGCACGGGGCCGGCAGGCAGTGACTCACTCTCGGGCTGACTAATTTGAAAGTAAGCTGCTTGTGCTGCGAGGAGGAGGAGGAAGGTTCAGTGAATCTTAAAAACCAAGCGAGGGAGATTTTAGGCCGAGTTCTAGACTTTTCCTTCTGCCAGGGAGGCAGCTCTGCCTTTGCCTGTGATGGGCAACGTGACTCTGTTCACCTGCGGTGGCTCCCTGGGGACCCAAGGCACAGTGAGGACGCTGTCCTGATGGTGAGGGGTCTCCGAGGTTGCAAAACACACACGCAGTGGGCACGCGTGGAGGCCCAGGCTGCACATCCAAAAGGCCAGGGTGGGGCCTGGTGCTGCCACTGCACCCCACACAACTGTGCCCAGGGGGCCATGCGCTGTGCCAGGTGGGTGCCCCCTGCCTCCGAGATGGGCAGCTGGAGGCACAGAAAGGGTGGGGAGACCTGGGAGGCCACCCAGCCCGGCTCAGTGTCCCTGGGCTGGAGATCTAGGTGGGGCTGGGGAGTCCAGCCGGATGTGATGGCCTTTGATTTGCTCCCCTGACCTCAGCGAGGGGAGGTGCAGAGGTGGGCAGGGCTGTGGCTTTCAGGATCCTTCGGGGAAGCTAGCCCGTGTGTCGTGCCCCGGTTTCCTTCTTTGTATATGCCTGCTCTTCCAGGGCGGACGGGATACGATTCGGGATGGACTAACACAAATCAGGCGTTGGGGAGGGGCTGGGTGACAGCCCCCCCACCCCATGCTGGCTGTGTGTCTCTGTGAAACTGGCTCAGCCTCTCTGAGACCCGACAGCAGTGTCTGCAGGGCAGTGATAACCACGATCCGCATCTCCCGGGGTCCTCAGGAAGCTGTGATGAGGCGGCTCATAGAAGGCGCTTGGCACCGGGCCTGGCACCTTTAAAGTGCCACATTAGCGCTCGTGGCGATGATTATGAAGTAATGTGGGGTCTGGCACTCAGCCCAGTGGGCTCGCTCACCGCCCAGCGCAGGCCTCATCTGTAACAGCCTCGTCTGCCCAGGGAAGCTGGTTCCACTGGTGGCCGATGGTGGCAGAAAATAGGAAAATTTAGTGCAAATAGCATCGAGTTCCCAGAGGCGCCCTCCCCCCGCCGTGGAGCCTGCGCCGCAGATAACAACCTCCCAAATAGGTTTACCGAAGTCAACCCATTACAAGTGCGGACACGCACGGAGATAACGGAGCCTGTGAGTTCTTAATATCCTGCCCGGCGTGTGCCAGGAATAAATGAGGGACGGAGGCCAGACAGCCAGGCTGCGAATGTGCCGCCGCGGCCCTGGGCCATCCGTCAGCCGCGGGTGTCAGGCCACATCTTTGGTCCAGGGTTTGGGAAATACAGTCACCATAAGGATGGAGTTAGAGGCTCCCTTTCAATAAGAGATCTGCTTACAATTCATGAACTCAGGCAACTTCGCCAGAAAAAAGCAATCAGTGTCCCGAGCACTATGATCACCCTCTGCACACAGGCCTCTTTCTTAGTGTTTTAAGCTCAGCAAGACTCCCTGGGCCGGTGGGGAGCTCAGCCAGGCCTGGAACGGGGCTGTGGGGGTCACTGTTGCCCTGAGGGCTGCACTGTCATCTGTCACACCGGCAGGGCCAGGGGAACTGCGCTGGGCCTGCCAGGTGCAGGGTTCAGAGACCCCAGACGAGGTCCTGCAGCCCGGCCAGGCGTGGCGAATGGAGGAGGTACCGGGAGGAGCCCCAGGGTCCCTCCCTCTCGGGATCTTGTCCTGCCCGAGGCTCTAAATCACGCTCGTGGGCTGGCGAGGCCTGGACTGCCTGGTGCAGTGGATCCTGGCTCTTGGACCTGGGCCCGCTGAGCTACGGCCCCACGGAGCCTGCTCTCCAGGCACCCTGCAGCCGGCACCATCTTGGCTTCCTCCAGTGGCTCCAGCCTTGGGTGGGGTCTCGATTTCCTGTCTTTCCCAGATGCCCCAGCCGAAATCTCAGGCTCCTGGCATCTGTGCCTGCCCTTCCCCACCTCACCCTGCAGTATGAGCACATCCACATCCTCCTCAGTCCGTGTCAACAGCCAAAGGCTCCTGGTCACTTGGCCAGACCCAGCTCCCTACAAAGCCCCTAGGCCTTGGAGGCCCTGGGAACCCCAGTCTCTAGCCTCCCTGGCCTTCTCATCACTCTGTACCTTCCTACTCCATCGCAGTCACTCAGGCATAAGATTGCAACTACCAGGGCCCAGATGCTGCCCCAGGGCCTTTGCATGTGGCTGGCCTCCTGCCTGCAAGCTCGTCCCCTAGGCTCTGTCTCCAGGGTAAGGATTCTCCTGCCTTCAGGTTGCATCTCTGCCTTGGCACTAGCGGCCTACATACCCATCTGTGGTTTTTACCAGCAGTATAAGAGCCAGACTGGAGATTTGTGCCACAGGAAGTGGGTGGTGGATGGCTGGGTTGGTGAATGAAGGTGGCTCAGCTCCCCTGTCCTTCCTGTCACCTTTGAGACTTCCAGTGTGGCTTTTCTCTGGGGCAGCATCCCATCCCTCCCCCAAGCTGGACCTGACCCCTCTGCCTGCCCCAGCCCCTGGTCCTGCTCACATCTACAGGGTCCTGCAGGCAGCTTCTTATCCCCAAGCCCTTCTCACAGCTGTCCCCTGAAACCTCCTTCAGCCCTGTGTGGTAGTGCAGAGTTCAGGAGGCTGAGGCAGGAGGATCACTGAATTTGAGACCAGTCTGGGTTACAATGTGAGCTCAAGGCCAGCTCACACTGTCCTTATCTTAAAAGGACTAAAACTAAGTAAAGAAATAAAACCTCTGCTGTCCCTGCCCTATCCCTGCAGCATCAGCCTCTGTGGGGCACACTGGAGGACATGGGGCTGTGAGGGCGGGAACACCATGTGGGCTGGCAAAATGGGACAGGGAGCTTGGGACTGGGGTTCTGGGGCCCCCGGCAGGGAGGAACTTGTCCACATGCAGCCAGGCCAGCTCTGAGCCATGCTGAGGGTGGCGGCAGGAAGCCTGACCGCCCTGCCACCATGTGCCTGGTGCTCACGCACCTTCAGGGGATAAACTCTGCATCCCTCGGGCGCCCTACTTGCTGCTCCAGTTCTCAGGTACAGGCAAAGGCTGAAAGCGTGGAGAAGTTCAGCTGTCTGTCTGAGAGCCTAGGCCAGAGCAGGGGAGCGCCCCACCCACGCCAGTGACGGCGGAGAGCCACTTCCTAGTGGACCCTCAGCCCGGCTGAGGAGGAACGAGTTCTCCTGGCTGACGCTCCCATTCCTTTGTTCGCCTGCTCACTCGACCATTGATTGGTGCAGCACTAACTGGGCACCGGCGCCCTGGTGTTCAGGGATAACTTAGACATGGTGCGTCTTGGCTGCAGCCACCCAGCAGCCAGGAGATGTCCAACAGCTTCGCAGAAAGTTGGCGGCATGGCGTGACAGTGGCTGGGCATCGAGCAGACACTAGTGGGGCAGGGCTGCAGCAGTAATCAGGACCCCGCTCCTTGGTTGTGCCCCCCAGTCTTGGCGATAAACCCAGAAGAGAGGCACAGACACCCTTTCCCCCCCAGGCAGCTGGCACCGATCTTGTACTTTCTGTTCCCTCCTCTCATCTTTGTCGCCCACTTTTAATTCATCTGGTGGCTCCCTTGTCGCTCCCTAAGCCCCGCAAAGCCTCTGCAGAATGGAGTAGGGATAAATAACATAAACACCGTAAGCCTCGGGGCGCCAGGGTGGCGGATGGGCCCCTGGCCCAGGTGCGCCTGCCCAAGGGTGGCCAGGAAAACTCAGGGATCGCATTGTTTGGAGAGTTGAGTTTTTAATCAGAGCCAGGGGTCTCCAGAGCTGACCTCTCGTCCACACCCCAGGTCCCCTCCTGTAACCCAGAACAGAAACGCACAGGTGCAGTTAGCCCGGCTGAACTCCAGACGCAGCCTTGAAGCCCCGGCCTCCGAGTCTGTAGGCTGAACGGATCACCGCCCAACATCAAGGTGAAAAGTGAATTCACTCATCTTATCCATATTTTTGTCCTGTGTTTGGCAGCCTTTTTGCTGTCTCTTTGGAAAAGAAAAGGCACTTGGCCTTGACTTGGAAAGCCAGGGGTCTTCCTGCTACCTCCCCATTCCCCGGGGTTCCTTCTGGGGAGCTCTGGAGGACAAGTTTCCTGAACACAACTCTCAGTCACATTGATCACCTGCTCACCCTCCTCTACAGGGGCGAGCACCACGGTGGAGGAGTCGTGGGGGGCTGCACGGGCTGTGGGTGGATTTAGGGGAGCCAGTGCAGACAGAGGGTCCTGTGATTCATGGTCCATTTCTTCTGCACCTCCTTCAAAAGCTCTGTCCTGAAAAAGCATTCGCCTACAGCACCACCAGGTGCCTCTCAAATCTACGCATGTTCACAAACACGAACGCACACAGGCCCCGGTGACCAGCCTCCCTTCTAATCCAGCTTAGGGGCAGCTGACATCATTGACGGGCTGAGCGGGGAGGGGGCGAGGTCGCTGAGGCCACTGTCCTGGACACCAGCATGACGCAGGGCTCCAGGCAAGTCCATGTCGCTCAGCTCCCCTGGAGACTGAGGGGCAGCCTCCCAGGCAGGCGCAGGCGGCTGTCTTTGATCCTGCCTGCCTGTGACTGCCCGGGACGAGCTTCTGGGTGGCTGATCAGGGCTAATGCTCTCTTCAGAAGCAGAACCCTCCGGTACTGCTCCTGGTTGGGCGTGACTGGCATGTAGATGTCACTGTGCCGTGGGCCACCTGCATGCGGCGTCTGCTCTGATTCCCTGAGCAACTAACTAAGCAGCCTTCACCAGGGCCAGGGCGTCTCTGCAGCATGAAATCTACCGTGGGGCACCTGGGGAGCCAGCGCCTGTGCCTAACCCGGTTACTCAGTCCCACAAGGGCCCCTAGCAGAGACTGCTTTAATGGGGAGGTGAAATTCACAGAACATAAAGGAACCATCTTACCTGGGCCCACACCTGTGAGGTCCCGGCCCTTGGGAGACAGAAACAGGAGGATCTTTGTGAGTTCCAGACCAGCCCAGACCACACAGTGAGACCTTGTCTCAAAATAACGAAAAAGAAAAGGAAAAGGGCACAAGCCAGCCTCATGGAGAGGGACCATGTGGCATTGCTGACTACACCCAGAAGGCCGTGGGTCTCGCACCCTGTCTGGGTCCAGAACGCCGTTACCCACTGCAGAGGAACCCTGTGCCCACTGAGCGGCCTCCCCAGCTCCTCGGGCCCCAGCATCCGCCTGTCCCATGCATTTCCCTAAACAAGGCCAACTGGCCTTGGAGCCGGGCTTCTGTCACTCACATCAGGTCCGATTTGCCCATGGGTGCCCTTTATCAGAGTCTACTTTTTCCACTCTGGTACTGAGGACTGAAATTTGGGTCACTGAGCTGCATCCCCAGCACTTTTCTTATTTTTTACTTTGAGACGGGATCTGTCTCACTAAATCACAGACTCGCCCGGCCCGGGTTCTAATGTGTGACCCTCTTGCCTCAGCCTCCCAGGGTGCTAGGACGACAGGCCCAGGAAAGGCTGGTCCCATCTCTGGCTGGTGCCACCCCGCTGTGTTCCTGGACCACGGTGCGCCCCGTTCTCTGCCCTGCAGCTCCTGTGAGGCCATAGGTTGGGGTCCTCTTCACCACCCTGTTCCTTGGGTGAGAAAACCCAGCTCCCGAGAGGGTTGGCTGCCGCCTTAGCCCTGGGGTTTGGAGAGTTCTGGTGTCGGGGTCTCTGCTGTCAGCTCTCAGGGCCATGTGGGGGTGGCTGTTCAGGGTTTCCAGGTCAACACTCTATTTGGAACCTGTGATCTCTGCTCCTGGGCAGGATGCCACCTAACAGGTAAAGTGGGGTCCACAGAGCTCATCCTGTGGGGTGCTGGTCATCGTGCACCTATGTGTCACAGCAGGGGACAGGTCCGGGCCTGAACCAGCAGTGCAAAGGCAGGCGGCCCCTTTGGATTCCCACAGCAGCCCCCAATCATGAGTGAGGTAGATGCGAGGGTGCCCCAGACTCACCTGGGGTGCAGGTACAGTGGTGTAGGTGTAGCTGCGAGTTGGAGGCCAAGGACCCGAGTTCCCAGGGCTTTCTCCCCTTCTTGGGGTGCAAACAGAACCTCAAGCCTGAGAGAGACTGGCTGGCAAAGACGACCAACTTGTTTTTCAAAAACCACACAAGCTGCTTGGCCTCTGAACCTGTAGGAGGAGGATGAATGGGGCCAAGCCCAGCACTGTCCCAAGCAGCCATGATGGTGCCCCATCCCCGAGTTCTTTCCACCTCTCAGCTGAGTCAGATGGGACGAAAAGAACCAGTGGATGGACGGACAGGCATTGCACGTGAGCACTTGGGCAGTGCGGGAGTGCAGGTGGAGCCCAGCGAGGAGGTGGGGTGTGGAACCCCCAGGTCCCCGCCGGGCTTCTCGCAGCCTCCTCCCTGCCCCGGCCCAGGGCCCTCAGCCACATCCTCACCCTCTTCCGAGCAGCAGGAGCTCAGGGCACTTGGGACTTGGGGAAGCCCCAGCTGTCCTGGGTTTCCAGGTTTGCTTTTCCAACGGTTTTATGGACGAGGAGTTCGTAGATCATAAAGATCATCCATTCTAAATGCGTAATTCAATAGTGTTTGGTAAATTTACACAACGGTACAACCATTACTGGAATCTAATTTTAGAGCATTTCCATTGACAAAAGGAATCCCAGCACCCTCCTAATCTGGTTTAGTTCTGTCTCTTTGTGTCCTCACTTCCAGGGACACCTCTCCTCACTCTGTGAGCCCTTGTGGACTGTGGGACTCTACATGAGGGCTTTGGCTCCTGCCCTTCCTGGCTTCAGGGCCTCTGAGGACCCTTCCGCTCACCTGCCCCTGTCAGGGTGGCTGGGGTGAGGTGCCTTGGTCCTCTGTGCTATGAAGCCCAGGAAGCCTGGGCTGCAGGGCCGGGTCTGCTGCTGAAGGGAGAGAGCCTTGCAGGTGACCTGTGGGGAGTGATCTCAGGATGGGGTCAGCATGGATTATCTGAGTGGCCCAAAGCCCAGTGACAGCATGGAAACACACGAAAACCTCCCCGAATTCAAGGGGTGAGGTTGTAGGCTCTGAGCTTGCTTTTGTCTTGTGTGCTTGGCGGAGACCCACAGCCACGAAGATCCTGTGAGCCCTGACGCAGTCTGCTGCGGGGCACTGGAGACAGACCAAGAGCTGGACACACCGTGGTGGGCAGGCTGGCCCCGAGTTGGAAGCCCTTGGTGTTCAGATACTAGGAAGCTTCCTGCCCCAGGGCCTTTGCACAGCCTGGTGTCTTTGCCCTGATTGCTGCTGAGCTGCCTGCTTCTCCAGCCTCTTTGTTCCTATCTTTGCCTCTGCTGCAGCATTTTTCTTATGGTTTATCAAACTGTTTACTTACTTTTTCAGCACTTTATAGTGAGCCTGGACTTTCACCCTTCAGTGGGTGTGGTGAGAATCTGACTCCAGCTCTGCCCTGTTTTGCATACAAGGAAGGAGATTTTGTGGCTGAATCCCACACCTTGGGACACTCCAGCCCCAGCCACTCTGCAAACCTCATCTGGAAGCCTCCTCCCTTCCGTCTGTCCACTAGAGAGGTGCCAGGACCCCCAGGAAGTACCCAGCATCAGGCCTGGCTGTAGAAACCAGGTTGAGCCCTCCTTACCAGTCTGGGTTCCGGTGGGGACACCCCATGGCGGGTGTTGGACAGGACCCCCGAGCCCCATCCTGACCCACCTCTTCCTGCCTACACCGCAGTGGGAGTGTTCCCTGAGTGGCCACTTCCTGAGTCCCCCGGTGCAGCAGAGAGGCCACCAAAGGGGCCCAGGGCGACCGGGTGGCAACGTCAGGGCTCCCTGTGGGGAGCTCGAAGCCCCTGGTGCCTGCTGAGACTGGGAAACGCTCAGCCTCCTGTCACACTCCCCCTGTCCCCCAACCTGGGTTCACAGCAGCAGCTGCCACGTTCCGTGAAATTACTGTCCCAGGACGGGGCGGAGGGGATGCTTGATTTATCTCATCTGGTTCCCTCTGCGACTGCCCGACCTTCTTGGAGCAGGTGTCTGGTCCCCGCAGTCCCACAAGAAAGGCTGAGAGTCCAGGGGCCCAACTCAAGGACACCCAGCTGAAACCCACAGCCATGGACAGGGCAGGTTCTTCTTCACCAGGTCCCGTCAAAGTCACCTGCCAGGAGGTGACCTCTGGCTCTCCCTGGACACTAGCCTGAGATGTCCTTGGCTCACCTGGGGTCCGCAGAGGTTGGTGTCCACCCTTCTTAGCCTTGGCATCCTGCTCGGTAATTATGGGCCTCCCTGTCCTCTTCATGCCATAGCGATGCTGGCAGATCAGAACTTCTCAGATGAAGAAATACAAACAGCAAATAAATACATGAAAAAAATGTTCAACATTGCTGGTCATTCAAGAGATGCCAATTAAAACAACACTGAGATTCCACCTCACCCCAGAAAGAATGGCTGTTATCAAGAAAGCAACCAATAACTAATGCTGGAGGGGCTGTGGGGGAAAGGATCCCTCTCCACTGTGGGTGACAATGCAGACTGGTGCAGCCACTGTGGGAATCAGGGTGGAGATTCCTCAAAAACAAAACAGGACTAGAGGTCTCATTTGACCCAGCTATTCCCCTTCTGAGTATGTTCCCAAAAGAGTTAAAAACATACCACAGTGATATATGTGCAATCATGTTTACAGCAGCATAATTTATAATAACCAGACCTTGGAAACAACTTAAATGCCCATTGACTGAGAAATGAATAAAAAAGATGTGGTATTTTTATACAACGGAGCACTACTCAGCCATAAATAAGGATAAACTGGAGACTTTTATAGGTAAATGGGGGAAATTGAGAACATACTCATTAGTGAAATAAATAAGACACACATGTGTAAACATCAGATTGTTTCATTAGTGTAACAAGCTGGAAGAAAAACACATATATGTGTGTGTGTATATATATATAGAGAGAGAGTTAAGGTAATTATACTACTGATTTCTCTGAGTTCACTGTAGAGAAGATCGGTGCTGATACTGTTCAGACAATTGAATGTAGGTGTCTTGTGCTCTGGGTGAATGATTTGGGGATGACAATGACAATATATGTACCACTGTTGCTCCCCCAATTGATGTGTTTTGAAATTTTCTTGTAGTTTTTCTTCTTTTTTTATCCTTGAATAAAATGAATTTGGAAAAAAAGGCAAGAGATCAGGCTAGAAGTAAGGAGATGGGGTGCTGAGCGCGGGAGCAGGGGCCAGGCAGGTGGGAGAGCCAAGCAGGCAGACAGATAGATGGACAGACACCTTTATCAGGTCCTTCCAGACCGCTGGTGCTGCTGCTGCCCATCCCCAGGAGAGAAGGCTGGCGGTCGGCTAAAGCCACCATGGCGCTGTCCCCGCGGCACCTGCCTGGCCCCCACCGTGGCCCTCGATGGCGTGGCTGTGCTGCTCCTAGAGGACCAACAGGGCCGCAGTGTTCCCATGAGGTGCTCTGCGGCTACTTGGGAGCATTAGCCCAGGGCTCGTGCAGGTGTACGGCAGCTCCGCCCTGCGAATATTTCCAGGCTAAAAAGACCGTGGCCAGGTTCCACCACGGGGGGCACGGGGAGCCTGCGCCCAGGTCCGAGTCCTTAGCCATGGCCTCGGCCTGCAGGCCTGCACTGGTTTCTCTCTGACACGCACTCCCACGGGCCCATCTCGGGGGCGGAGGAGGCTAGCTTGGCTCAGCATGCAGCTATCCCAGGTGACCAGCAGAGCAGTGTCACTTTGAGGGCTTCTTCAAGGTCATTTGGAGCCACATGAAGGCAGGACTTCAGTCATGGCCACAAATGGCAGGTTTCGTAACGGCTGGTCGGTCATTCCCCGATTCCTCAGGCATCAGGGGCTCAGACGCCAATGGCACCCAGAGAGAACGGTGGGCAGGCTGGGTGCAGGGTGAGGGGCAGGGCTGGCCTGTGCCTCAGGTGGGGTCACAGGGCCGGTTCTTGGCTCATGCCCTGTGGAAGTGACAGTGGTGGCAGATGAGGACCTGGGATCCCTGAGTGATGGAAACTCTCGCAGCTGTGGTCAGCAACCCTCCTTGTCACCAAACCAGGAAGCAGCATCAGGTTGGGGTAAGGAAAGTCCTTGCAAGGGCACCTGGGTGTCTCCAGGCCACTGAGGGCTGCAGGTGAAAGTCACTGACCATGGCTGGACCGGCCTCCCCTCACCAAGGGTGTGTGTACAGAAACACTCACACATACGCACAACCAGATCACAAATACACGATCTCCCCCAACGCACTGGGCCTTGGGGTGCCTCTGCACGCCTGTCTCTATGTTTTCTAAAATAAATACATAGGATTTTATCAGCCCCTCCCCAGCCTTCTTTTTCTTTACAAAGATTCCTGGGAATGGTGATAGGGGTCTTACCTAGCATGCAAGAGGCTCTGGGTCCCTTCCCCAGTGAAACACACCCAGGACGCCTCCCTACACAAGTACCTTCCCACGTACATGCACACGGGCACCATTGCTCTCCTCTCCGATGTGGAGATTTCGACTTTGAGAAACTGTATCAAACAATGAATTTGAAATAGGAGCAAATCTTTAGACAACAAAGATATCATAACAGGCCTGCCGCTTCTTACCAAAAATCTGCAGGGAAGGAATACATCAAACAAGCTGAGTAATTCAACAAAAAAGTGAAAAATTAAGATTTAAACAACAGAAAAATTATGGAAGGACAGGAATAAGTCAATACTTTTCAGTGGTAACTCACAACATAATTGGCCTCAAACCTCAAATTAAAGGACACAGATTAGTAGACTATAAGAAAAGAACAGAATTTGGTGTGGTGGCACATATGTGTAGTTTCAGCACTCAAGATGCTGAGGCAGGAGGATTGCCTTGAGTTTGATGCCAGCCTGAGCTACATAGTGAGTTCAAGAACAACCTGATCTACATAGCAAGACCCTGTCTCAAAAACAAAAACAAATACAGAATCCAACATTCTGTGGCATTCCAGAAATTCATCTAGTCCAAAAGGAAGCTGGACATAGTAGCACACATCTATAATCACAGCACTCAGGAGGCTGAAGCAGGAGGATCACTGTGATTTTGAGGCCAGCCTGGGTTACAAAGTGAGTTCAAGGCTAGACCAAACTACCAGTGAAACTCTATCCCACAAAGAAAAAAATAAATGGTAAAGGACATATATAGACTGAAAATCAAAGAATGGAAAACAATATCCCATGCACCAGGACTGCTAAAAAGAAGCAATTAGCCATTCTATTCTTAGAAAGAGTAAATTTCAAACCAAAAGAGGCAAGAGGCAAGATCAGAAGAGGCAAGAAAAGTCACTACATATGAGTGACAATTCAGTGGGAAGGAATCACAGTTGTGAACCTATGGGCACCGAGTATCAGCGCACCTCTTCATAACACAAAGACTGCTGCGCATGGGAGATCGGATCAACACCAACACAATCACAGTGGAGGCCTCAATACCCCACTTTCACAGAGAGACAAATCAACTGCATAAAAAGTTAACAGATATTAGAGCTGAGCCAGACCTGCCAACGAATGGGTTAATGGAGATCTACAGAGTATTCTGCTGTGCTACAACAGAATATGCATTCTTCTCAGCAGCCGTGGAACTGTCTCCTAAATAAGCCACCTATTGGTCCATAAAGCCTGCTTCAATGAGTACAAAAGAGTCTAAATCGTTCAGTGTATCCTATTAGATATAGCACATTGAAACCAGAAATCAATGACAAAAGAAATCACAGAAATTCCACTAACAAGTGGACATTAAATAACTGACTCCTGAACATGCAGCAGGTCATAGGAGAAACCAAAGAAGAAATTAAATAATTCCTAGAATCAAGTGAGAACGTCAGTACAACCTACCAGAACCTATGGGACGCAATGGAAGCAGTCCTGAGAGAGAGATGGATCGCCGTGGAATCTCACGGTTCGGAAACAGCGGGAGACCAAGTAAACAAACTGATGATGTAACTGAAGCAACTGAAACAAGAACAGTCCAAACCCAAACCTGGTACAAAAAGATGAGAGCAGAAATTAGTGAAATTGAAACTAACGAACAACAACAAGAGTCAATGTATCGAAGAGCTGGCTCTTCGGATGAACACACAAAATGGATAAATCCTAAGTTAAATTTACCCAAGGGATAAGATACCATCATCCATGCAATTAGAAATGAAAAAGGCAAAATCATGACAGACACTGCCAAGTTCAGAAGATTATTAGAAACTACTATGAAAAAGTGTCTCCAATAAATTGAACAATCTCAAAGAAGTGGGCCAATTCCTAGACTCATATGAATTACTGAACTTGAATCAAAAAGACATAAAAATGCTGAACAATCCAATAACAGGAAATGAAGTTGAAGCAGTAATAAAAATCCTCCCAACTAAGAAAAGCCCAGGTCCTGATGGATTCACTGCTGAATTCAACAGACCTTCAGGGAGGTTATAATGCCAATACTTCTCAAACTCTTCAATGAAATTGAAAGGGAAGGAGCACTTCTAAACTCATTCATGGAAGCTAGGATTATCCTGACTCTAAAGCCAGACAAGCACCCAACCGAAAAAAAACAAAAAACAAACAAACAAAAAAACCTGCAGGCCAATCTCTTTAATGAACACAGATGCAAAAATCCTTAACAAATACAGGCAAACAGAATGCAGCAAATCATCAAAAAGATCATATAATCTGACCAAGTAGGCATCATCCCAGGGATATGAGGAAGGTTCAATATATACCAGTCAGTGAATATAATGCATCACATAGACAAAAGTAAGGACAAAATCACATGATTATATTAATAGACGTAGAAAAAGTCACTGACAAAATCCAATGTCAATTCATGATAAGAAATGACTCCAAAAAATAAGTATAGAAGGACACTATTTCTTTTCTTTCTTTCTTTCTTTCTTTCTTTCTTTCTTTCTTTCTTTCTTTCTTTCTTTCTTTCTTTTTGTCTTTTTGAGACAGGGTCTCGCTCTGCAGTTCAGGCTGGGCTTGAGCTCACTTTGAAGCCCAGGCTGGTCTCGAACTCACAACCATCTTCCTGCCTCAGCCTCCCGAGTGCTGGGATTACAGATGTGAGCCACCATGCCCGGCTGAAGGACACTATTTCAATCTGATAAAAGTCATTTTTGACAAATCTATTGCCTATATGACATGAATTGGGAAGAAACAGAAAGCTTTCTTTCTAAAATCAGTAAAAAGACCAAGATGCACACTCTTACCATTCCTGTTCAACACAGTCCTCAAAACATTTGCGAGAACAATCAGGCAAGAGAAAGGAAGAAAAAGGAACATGCATAGGAGAGGGAGAAGTCAAATTATCGCTATTCACAGATGACACCATCCTTTATGTAGATGACCCCAAAAGTTCCATTGAAAGTTTCTCAAATTCATAACCAAATTCAGCAGTGTAAGGGGGCACAGAATCAACACACAAAAATCCATAGTGTTCCTGTACACCAACCCGCCAAGAAAGAAATTAGGAAAACAACATCATTCACTAAAACAACAAGATAAATACTCAGGAGTTAACCTAGCCAAGGAAGTAAAAAACGTCTACATTGAAACCTAGAGTGCTCTGATGCAGGAGATTGAAGAAGATGTTAGAAAACTAGTAAGGCAGAACAAATACCGTCCAAGTGGCCATACTTCTAAAATTGATACACAGATTCAACACAATCCCTATCAAAATACCAACAGCATTCCTCACAGCATTAGAACAAACAATCCTAAAATTCGTATGGAACCAGAAGAGACCCAGAATAGTAAAAGCATTGCTGGTGTTTTGGTTACTTTTCTCTTGTTGTTAAGATAAAATACCTGATGCCCAAAATGAAGGAAGGAAAGATTTATTTATCTTACAAATTTTGGAGGTTTCAGTCCATACCCAGTTGGTTCCAAGGGAGGGTGGCATGGTTGAGATGCAGCTGTTCATGTTCATGGCAACTGTAGCAGATGCTAGAAGCCACCAGAGCAAAGGGGGCAAAAGAGGAAAAGCCTCCTTCTCTCTCTCCTATGCTGGCCACCTGCCCCTTGGTGGGTGCAGGGCTCGTTGCCAATCCCAGCACTAGACAGTAAAGCAATCACGAACATTAGATTCAGTCACCTCCATGACTGTATGAAGCTTTGGGGGACACCCAGTTACCAACCATAACATCCGGGTTACAAAAGCAAAGCAGGAGGCATCACAATACTGGATTTTAAGTTATATTACAAAGCTACAGTGGTTAAAAACAGATCTGTGAACCAAAACAGAGGACACAGAAACAATCCCAGACATATTCAGTCACCTGATCTTTGACAAAGGGGTTAAAATAAAACACTAGATGAAAGACAAGCTCTTCACAAATGGCACCAGGAAAGTTAGCCATTCACATGTGGAAGACTGAGACTAGACCCATATCTCTGATGATATATGAAAATCAAAGCTGAAATAAAAGTAGACCAGAGAGTGAAATGTAAACAGAGACAATCTGATGGAAGAAAATACATAGATAAAACTCTTGAAGACATAGAGATAGGAAACGGCTTTCTGAACAGACCCCCCCTTGGCAGAAGAAATAACAGTGAGAATCAACAAATGGGGTCATATCAAATTAAAAGGCTCCTGCACAGCAAAGGAAAAAACCAGGAGTGAAGAGACACCCTGCAGAATGGGAGAAGAAATTTGCCACTGATAGCTTGGACAGGGGACAAATATCTAGAATATATAAAGAACTAAAACAAATTAGATTCCCTAAATAAAAGACCCAATCAAAAAATGGACAACCGAAACGAATAGACACCTCAGAAGAAGTAGTACAAATGATCAGTTAATACATAAAAAAGTTCAATGTCACTAGTCATCAGAGAAATGCAGATAAAACAACTCTGAGATTCCATCTCACTCCAGAAAGAACGGCTGTCATCAAGAAATCAGGGAATGCCAAATGTTGGTGAGGCTTCGGGGGGGGGGGGAAGGAACCCTTCTACGTCGTGATGGGAGTGTAGACTGGTGCAACCACTGTAGAAATCAGTGTGGAGAGTCCTTAAGTATTTAAAATAAAAATTCCATTCAACCCAGCTGCTCCCTTCCTAGGTACCTGCCCCAAAGAGTTAAAGGCACCATCTTATAATGATCCCTGCACTACCATATTTATAGCGGCACAATTTGCAATACGTAGCTAGATCTTGGGAGCAGCCTGTCTCTCCATCATGATGGATGGATAAAGAAAATGTATTTATACACAATGGAATAACACTCTGCCATAAGGAAGGATACATTTGAATCATATCGTAGGAAGATGGATGCACCTTGAGACTATAATGTTAAGAGAAATAATTCAGACACACAAGTTTAGAAATCATATGGTTTCTGTTATATGAAAAACCCAAAGCATAAACAAATTGAAGAGCAAAATTTTTTAAAAAATAGGAAGTAGGGAGTTAGACCTTTGGCCAATGGGAAGAAATGGAGGAGGGAAGGGGATGCGTCGTGTGCATGTGCCAAAACCCCACGGTGAATGTCTCCATGCTGGCTGCAAACGTGAACTGAGATTTAAGAGGTAACATAAAGCAGGAGAGCCCTGGAGCTGCAGGGGGCACGTGGGGCAGGTCAAGTAGCAGAGCCTGAGGTAGAAACTCACTCACGAGCTGGAGGTGGTCACCTGCCAGACGGGGGGTGGGGGCAGTGGCCAGTGGCGCAGAGGCCTTAGCGGCTCCCACACACCCCTTGGAGACACCAGAATGCAAGAATACAATTTAAAAGTCCCGAATGAGACTCAGCAGCTGACTGCTGTACATGGCTACCGCTGGACCATCGGGCAGCAGCGGTGCTTTGCCAGCCCAAGGACTCTGGATGGAGCTCGGGGAGGATGCCCCAGAGGGAAAGCCAGTGGGGACTTGAGGGCAGATCGTGTGTTGCCCACTGGGGAGTGACCGAGGGGAGGGGTGGCACTTCCTCCTCTTGTCTTTAGCCTTCTCCAGTTTTTCTCCAAACAGCATGGAGTACATTCAGGGGAAAAAATCAATGCCAGTCCCCTTCATGCTGGGGACAAAGTCCAGAACCTGGCACAGGCCAGGCAGGGGCTGTAGCATGGCCCAGCCCCATGCTGCTAAACAAACCCACTGAGGCTCAAATCCCCCTGAAAGACACTTGTCTTCTGACCTTGGCCCCTGTCCAGCGATGTCCCTTCAGCCTGGAGATTTTCTTTCCTGCCCCCCAGGAACCTTCTGACCCAGAGGGGACACCAGGGGAGTTGGGGCGCTGTGTCCACAGCTTGAGGGAACGTGGAGGAGGGCACCCCGGGCTCCTGGTCCCCACCTAGCACACCTGGCCCAGCCTCTCCCCAGGCTCGGTCAGTTCCTGCCCGGGGCCTCTGGGTAGCTCCATTTGTCCTCAGCTGGGAGCCTGCCCTGTCCTGCCCTGCCCACACCCCACCTCCCACACCCTCCTGGGGCAGGAAGAAACACCTCCTCCCCTGAGTATTCACTGCAGCTGCAACTGGCACAGAGCCCTCTGTGCCCAGGCCCCTGTGGGAAGGGGACGGAACACTGTGCTAGACACGGGCAGTTTGTGCAGGGAGGGTACGGATCAGGGGCGCAGCAAGGGGAGGGGCCGGGCCACGGTGGGGCCCTCCCTGTCCTGCACACTGGAGGCCAAGGTGGGGCGGTGGGCTTAGGTCCCCTGTCCATGCGCAGAGTGGACCCTGCCTGGACCCCACCCCTGCTGATCCCAGGGCCCTCTCCCACGCGCCCCTGCAGCTGGGGTGGCCAGACCTTGACCGTCCTGACGCCAGAGGAGCTGTCGGGTGATGGGAACTTTCCTGCAGCCTGGACTTCATCTGAGGCAGCTGTCTGAGCGGCTCCCAGGGGGCTGAGCACATCCAGCGCCTGGCTGTGCTGCTGGGAATGGACCTCAAGAGCGCTGCCCGGAAGGCAGGCCCATCTGCCATGGAGCTGGGTGGGGGTCGCTCCTGGGGGACCTTTCCACCTAGGCACCCTGACTCCAGGACCCCTTGGCACCAATACCTGCCATGTGTGACAACAGCTAAGGGACCCAGCAAGTCCTGGGTGGCACCCGCAGGGCCCACTGAGGAGTGCCCAGGACCCTTTGGCCTCCCCCCCCCCCCCCCCCCCCCCCCCCCCCCCCCCCCCCCCCCCCCCCCCCCCCCCCCGCCTGACATCCCTGCCCATCACCAAGGCCAACAGCGACTGGCGCTCTCGCTCAGGAGGAAGTAATCCTCTCTATTGTCATTCTAAGGCTTGCACAATGAGCTGTGAAGTTCTGTGTTTCCAAAATTTGTTATCGCCCTCTCTCGGGCCTCCCAGGCGGGCTGTATGGAGGAAATTCGGGAGAAAGCAGTGTGGCTGGTATGACATGAGTTATGACAAGCTTGTGGCTCTGTGACTGGGAGGACTTTGGCCCGAGAGGAATTTATCACTCCAGAGAGAGCCTTCAACGGGCTGCATTAAGCAGAAAACGATAATGAATATCTCCCCTCACCTGTGCTCGTTAATAACGGATCTGCTCTTATCTGTTCGTTGCACATATCATTCTTTCAAAGAAATGTGAACCTCCCGGGAGAAATCCAGGGCGATGCCCAGGGAAGACGGCCCCCGGGTGCCTCCTCTCTACCGGCAGGGGGCGCAGCCGGTTCGTCCAGGGCAGGAGAGGCGGCCACAGCAGGGCCCCGTCCTGTCCTCGGGGCGACTCCAGGGCCAGACGTGGGGAAGCAGAGCTGAGCCTTCTGGGGATCTTCCAGGCCTGCTCTGCCGTTCCGAGCCCGTTTATCGCAGTGTGTGAACTTTAGCAAAACACAGGCCTTCACCACAGCTTTGCTTTTTTATCTCAGAAGCCATTTAAAGGATAAAGCGGACCTTTTTAAAAGTCCCATTCCTGTCCCCAGCCCGAGAGGAATGCTTGTGACAGTTTCCTGCATAATCCTCTGGAAATTTCTGGGCAGGCACAAACATACCAGGACGATGGGTCTAGCACGGCCCCTGCACCACTGCACACCAGCGAGTTCATCGTGTACACGCTGCTCTGCGACTCACTCTTTCTTTCTTTCTTTCTTTCTTTCTTTCTTTCTTTCTTTCTTTCTTTCTTTCTTTCTTTCTTTCTTTCTTTCTTTCTTTCTTTCTATTTTTTATAACTGAATGATCGACCTTGCAGAGTCTCCAGCCCTATTTTTTCTAATCATGTGGAAGCAGCAGAAAACGGGAGAATTGTCCCCCAACTCTTCACTCCACTCCCCAGGCAGTCCTGTCCCTGGCTGGGCCCCTGCCTGTCCTGCCCTCCTGGCCTCTCCTGCGCCCGCCTCCTTGTGGTCTCTACTGTCTGCTCTGCTGGGGCGCCTGGGGCTCGGACCTTGTCTTCCCAAGGCCTCCCCGTGACATTGCCGAGCAGGCTGATGCTGAGTACCCCTGGCTGGGCAGCCCCTCCAACCTGGAGTCTCCTTGGGGACAGCTGCTCCCTCATTCTTCTTGGTCTCTGACTCGGCTCCCAAAATAGCCAGGCACGTGAGCACCCTGGCCTTCCCTGGCTTGAGTGTGACCCTCTGCTGGGAAGACTTCACTCTCCTCCTGGGGCAAACTCGTTTGAACCCCTTGAGGGCCATCCCCAAGGTCACCTCCACTGGGAAGCCTTCCAAGGGCTCTGAGGCCCCACTTGTACTGCCCTGGCGCTCCCGAAGATGGGCCAGCAGGCGAGGACCCTGGCCTGAACTGGCCCAGGGCACCCTGTCCAACTAGAGGTTTGGGGAGGCCCTGCCCCCCTGCCCTTGATCTGCTGGGCACTGCTACCACGAGGTCAGTCTTCAAACGTCCCCCTGGTTAGACACTGCATGGGTAATCAACCTGCCCGGCCCATCTGTCTGTCTGTCTGCTGGCCTTCCTTTGTAGACATCCACCTTCCAGGGCAGTGCTGCAAGGACACATCTAGCCAAATCTGCCTGGGGGCTCCCCATTCAGCTGCGGTGGGGTTTGGGTGGGGAACCTCACACTCCGCAGGCTCCCAGGCCTTTGGGTTTTGCACAATCATCCCCAAGACAGTGGGGGGAGACTGTGGCCAGCCAGGGGCGCTGTGTCCGGCCCAAGATGGCCAGCAGCACCTGTGTGCCTGCAGGCCTGCACCCCAGCGTCCTGCATGGCCCCGGCCTGTGGCTCCCGCGTGCCTCCTTGTTGCTCATCAGTCGCTGCAGCCACAGCCTGCAGATTCCCAAGTGAGCCGTGCAGCACACACCTGGTGACAGCCGCCCTCTCCCAGCCGGCCCTAGGCTCTGCCTCTCTCCCGCGGAAGTCGGGCTGGGGAACACAGGGCAGGTGTGGGGCTCAGGTTGGCACCTCCTCCCGGCTGGCTCCCATCCTGTCAAGCCAGGGTGGTGGGAGGAGGTGTGGATGTGGAGCCCCCCAGGCAGGACTAAGATGCGTGCCCAGTGGCCAGCTCCATGCCAATTGAGGGCTCTTCAATGTACCTGGCCAGTGGTTGCCAGGGCGCCCATGAGCAGGGAGCCCAGCTGCACTCATGCCAGATGGGCGGAGCTCACGACACCAGGGCAGCAGGGGTGCCTCTGTCATTGTGCCCTGCATGGGGAGCAGTTTTAGTTTTAGGGTAGGGGTTCCCAAGGTCATGACAATCATCATTTTCTATTTTGGGTCAAACTGATCGGACTGGGATTTATTAAGCACCTATGGTTTGCCTCCACGGTACCCTCTGCAGTTATTCTGGGGTCCCACTCCTCCAACTCCAGCAGCAGAGGTGGCCCGGGAGGAGCAGGAGCAGCAGAGAGGAACCCTGAGGCCCACCCTTGCCCCCTTCCCCAGACAAGGGCCGGATGCAGGGGTCCCCCGGGTCAACTTGCAGTCAGGAAGACGGAGAGGATAAGGCAGAGAGCTCAGAAGGCGCTCAGCAAAAGAGCCAGAGAGAAAGAAAGTGAAGCAGGGGTCTCTGGGGACCAGCAGAGAAGACCGCAGGGGACAGGTGGTGTTGGGTGGAGCAGCCGTCGCTGAGGAGGTGGGACACCCGCCTGGCCCTGGCCCCACATGGGAGAGCTGGGCCTGTCTGGGACGCTTCCTGGAGGGGTGGCAGGGTCTGGGATGCGCCAGGCTGCAGACCCCTCCTTAAGCGCCTGGACTCCCCAGTTTCTGTCTCGCTGCAGCTGCCAGGTTTGCGGCTGGTGGAGAGGGCCGGCCTGCGCCGGGGAAGGAACCGGCCTTCGAGGATTCTCTTGCCAGCCTCGGAGGGGAGCTTACATACGCCAGGTCCTCACGTTGTCCTTCGCTGCTCCCTATGTACGGAGGGTTTATGACAAGCCAGGCCAAGTTAAAAATACGGGCAACCGGAAGACGCAGGCTGAGGGAGCTTGCTGGAGACAGGAGCCCCGATCTGGCAGGAAGCTGTGCAGCTGCCCCCCGGGGAACCCCTGCCTGAGCACCTGCAGCCGTGGAGGGGACAGGGGGCATCCACAGCTGCCCTGGCCCTGCCCGCCTGCCGTGCCCGCGTGGCCCCACCTCCCGGTGGCAGGAAGACCTGTTCTTCCCCAAGAAGGGTGCTGGGGTTGGACACACCCAGGGGGTGCTGCAGGGGCCCTTGCAGTCTCTGAGAGGGCAGAGGACTGGTCACAGGGGCCATGCATGGCACGACATCAGGATCAGCACAAGCAGGACGGGCATTTCCAGTGAGGCCCTCCTGAGCCCGGGCTTGGAGGTCAGAGCACGGCAAGCTGAGCTGTCCAGGCCGGGGGTCTCTAAGAGCCAGGGGAGGATGGGGGCAATTCCAAAGTGCCCACCTCGCACAGGGCTCCAGGAGGCTCTAGAGTCAGCAGGTTTGCAGCGAGGGGACCACAGAACCAAAGGCAGCTGCATCTACATCCCGAAAAAGCCAACAGAGCACTCCCTGGACCCTTAGGAGGCGTTCATGTGCTTGAATGTGGTATGAACCAAACTAAGACAGCGTTAGGCTCCCACCAAAGATCAGCCGGGGGTGAAAGTGCTTTTGTGGGCCTCAGTTTACCCAGAGGTACAAGGAGGAGAGACATAGCTTTCCAGCCAAACATTCACAATGCTATTATCCATCACATATTCATTCAACAAACACTCCCTGGGCTCTCAGCTGTAGTGGGTTGGAGTAAAGAGACAGACTCTGACATAAGCCAGGGTCTTCTTTCCACCCTCATCAGTGCACAAAGTGGCTCGCAGGTCTCTGAGGCAGAGTGTGACCGATGCTGGACTCTGAGGAGTAAATAAAATCAATGTGAAACCACTTTGAAAGTTAAAAGCACAGTTAACTCCAGAGGCGCCCGTAATAAGGACAGTCTCGAGCAGGTCTGCTGCCGGCTGGCCAGGGCAGCTGCTTCCCCGAGCAAGGAGGAGGGCAGGAAGGGGACCCCAGGAGCGCAGCCAAGCCCTGAGGGCCGCGGAGCCGGCACCTGGGTGCGGTTGACTCAGTTGCTGGTCAGCCGAGGCGTCTGCTCAACGCCTCCTCCCCCACCAGCTGGGAGCCAATTAATCAACTACACTCCGGCTGCGTCTGCAGCTTCTCCGCTGTCCACGCCCCAGGCCTCCCCTCACAGAAGACACACGCGCACGTACACACGCACACTTGTGCTCCCCGAAGCCCTTGGAGAGCTCCCCCTTCCTCTCACAGCACCATGCACCCTGTTCTATTTCCACTGTGCACCCACGTGCTCCTCTGACCCTCTCCCTCCCCTGTCCCCAGCAGCACCTGGCCACCCCTTCATCTTCACCCTGGTGACGGCCCTGTGAGGCACTGGGGACCCAGTTCTTCTCTCTGCTCTCTGTTCTCACTCAGCACCAGGACTCCCGTCTGCGTGTCTGCCAGGAGCAGGGGCCTGGGGTGTTTCTGGGATCTGAGAGGGGCTGCCACAGAAGCGCATGGGATTGCCCCAGCCCCGGCCAGCCCGACTCCTCTCCCTGGGCGCGCTCTGTGGCCTTCCTGTTCCCTCTGTGCTTCTGCGTTTCGGGGTTTTGTTCCCAGCCAGGCTTATGTGCTCTCTTGGCCCTGTCCAGCCACCAACTGTCCTCTGACCCACCCATCCGAAATAGGCCATGTGTGGAAACTGAGGCCCAGAGGGGCTGCCCAGGGCTCTGCCCACCTCCCCATCAATTTCCAGCTCCTGCAGAAGTCAGCCACGGCTAAGTGTGGGTCTCAGCTCAGACGGCAGGGGCAGGCACATGGGTTCCTCCTGTGACCCCAGAAGCCTCTGGGAGAAGACAGCAGCCTCCAGGTGGGCGTTCAACCAGCGCAGTGCAGCAGGGCGACCTGCGGGTGTGACGCTGCCCCCCGAGGCCCTGCTCTGAGCCGAGGGGGACCAGGGCCACGAGCCGGGCTCAGGAGGGCACGTGGGTCTGACCCCAGCTCTCAGAGGTTCTCTAGCCTCACCTGCCCTCCTGACGAGGGCAGTTGGCTGCCATGGTGCCCTGCGGCTGGCGGGCGCTTGGCTTTCGTCCCTTGTGGCCGTGCTCTCCGCCCTCTGCCCCAGCTCTGTGCCTGGGTGTCCCATTGGTCACCTCTGTGCTCAGCAGTTCAGGTAGCCACACTGCGCTTGGACCCGCAGGGCTGCCATCGCCACCTGTCTCCTCCACACCGCCCTCATCCCCGTAAATAGCCCCCGTATTAAACCCTCCCTGGTGGCACCATCTTGCCTACACCATCTGTTTCCCTCAGAGCCGCTGCCTGACTCACTCGGCCTCCAGCCTTGCTCTTCCCTGTCCCTGGGTGACTCAAGTGTTGAGTGGGCTGGGGAGGGGCTGGGCGCAGACCCCAGGGCTGAACCCCTCCTGGCAAAGGCACTGGGTCACCCGTGCTGCTGCCACGGGTGGCCACGCCTTCGTGGCCCGCCACACAGTCACATGTCAGGGGCCTGCACTCGGAAGGCCCTGCCCGGATGGCCCTGACAAGCAGTGTGCATAGCCCTTCCAGCCCTGCTGCATCTCCAGCATCCTCAGGACAGGGGTGAAGCCAGTGTGGTGCCCCGAGGACCTACTAAGCACCCAGACTTCCTGGCCAGCCCAGCATTCCTGCCGGGGAAGCAATACTGGCCCTGAGACCCTTCGTCACCCCCAGCTCACCTTTCGATGCTCCCCCCACCCCCCGGCTGCTGCCCGGGTACAGAAGATGCTGAGAAGCACTGTGCGTGTCGGAAACGCTTCTCTCCTTTACAGGAAAGCAAAACCAAAGCTCCAAACAAACTGGAAGCCGTGGGGGGACTGCAAGGGCAGTGTCCTCCATGAGGTCTGGAGGTGCCGTGGGCCCTGTGCTGGCCCTGGGCAGCTAAGGCTGTTGCCCGGCCACTCATGGAGGGGAGGAGGGATGAAGTGAGCTGCAGTCTGAGATAATTGGCCCATAGGAGAGAAGAAGGAAAAAGCCACTGAAAAGAAACTTACCAAGGAATCAATACCAGGGTTTAAAGGCTGAAGGCAAATCTTTGCAGGGAGGAACCATTTCCATCTCCCAGGCTCCCCACGCAAGCCCAGTGCTTCCCTGTCATCCTTGGGTGAGAAGGCACAATTCAGCACCACGGATGCCCAGTCTGCACCCACCGTGAACCCAGCCCTGCCCTGCGCGGAGCCCTGGGGAGCGGCAGTGAATCTGGGTGCGGAGGGTGGATTCGTGATCCTGGGAGCAGCCCCAGGGAGGAGGCTGAGTGAGGCAGGGTTCTGACAGGATTGGAGGCACGGAAGAGGGTGCAGTTGGGCAGGATAGCTGGGAGGGGCCGAGGGGGCAGTGTGGTGCACACCCCCACCCCCACCCTGCTTGGAGGGAGGAGGAAGGAAGGAGAGAGGGAAAGAGGAGAGCGAGGACTGTCTGGGAACTGCCTGGGGCTGGGGTGGCTTCCTGTGGCCCTAGGCTTTTGGACCCTGAAGCCTCGAACATGGGGCCACCATGTGCCCAACTCAGGTCCGACTTTGGTGACATGATTTCTTCTCTGTCCCCATCTTTGGGCTCTGTGATTGGACCTTGCCTGTGGGCCTACTCTAAGGACCCTTCACAGTCCACTCTTCCAGTCTTCCTAGCACAGAGGGGGGCCGTTCCCCAACATTCTAGTCCCTCTTTGTCAATTCCTTGCTGTGTGGCCCTCAGGGAACGTCTCACCCTCTCTGAGCCTCAGCATCCAGGTCCATGTGTGGAAAAGGAACCCTCCCAGCTGGAGAGATAGAAGGAGGAAGGGACATTTCTCTGCAGGCATCAATTACAGCGCTCTAGCAGGAGGTGGGACTTTAAAAACGGATTTATGGCTTTATCAGGACATGTTTGTGATCCCCAAGAAGCGCGCACATCGGAGGAGCTGGGGCTTCTGCACAAGGCGCCTTGGTTCCCCCTCCCCTCCCCGCTACAGTCTCCCATCCTCTTCCCTTTTAAACTTGAATTTGGGTATGGAGCCACACTGTGTGCAAGCACGTGTGTGTGTGTGTGTGTGTGTGTGTGTGTGTGTGTGTGTGTGTCTGCATGCACACGCGGCTGGGGACAGGGGTCAGCTGAGCCTGGCGTCCCCTGCTGTCCGTGCCCAGTAGGAGCTTGGCTGCAGACGGCTAGGTAGGGCTCCGAAGTGCCTCGCGTCGCCATAGGAACAGCTCCGCGGCTCAGAGCAGCCCGGCGGCGCTGGGGGAGGTGGGCAGGAGCAGGAGGGGCTGCTGAATGCTGCACGGGGTCCGCACACAGCTGCTCCCCACACGCCTGGAGCCAGAGCTGGGGGTACTGGTGGGGAGGGAATGAAGGAAGACCTTGGGGTCCCGGCTTTTAGAAACGCTCATCTGGGAGGTCAGCAATCCTGGGACCAGAGGTAGCAAGAGGACGGCAAGGGCTGGAGACAGCCCCACGGTGACCAGTTGCTAGGACACAGGGTCTCTCTGAGGGACCCATGGTGACTCAGAGAGCACTTTGTGCCTCATTCATTTATTCATTAATTCACTTAATCCACAAATGCCTCTCGGGTGGTGGTGTGGGCGCAGACTGCGGGGCACCAAGCTGCAGGAGACACTTTGGCGATGCTGGGGGCAGGTGTACAAGCAAAATCCTCTGATGCCAGGCTGGAAGAAGTGTCCTGGGGTGGCTGCACAGGGATGCAGGGCAGAGGACTCGGGCTGGGGTGGGGCTGGCATTGCACGGACCCTGCAGGCCCAGGTACCAAGGCGGCAGCCTTCCTTGGTCACAGTCCCCATTCCTCCCTCCTCCCCGGGGACAGAGCGCTGATGTAGGAGGTCTGTCACCCTCCGAGGAACACACTGAAAACTTTTGCTTTTGTATATAATTGCGCGACAATGGTAACATTTCCTTACACATAAGAGAAGACGGTACCAGTGCATCTTAAATTCCTCGAGAGCAGTGTGCTTTCTCAGCCTTAAACTTGACAGAGCTCCTGCCAGCAGGCCGGGGAGGCTGAGCACCACGCACTTGCCTGCCTTGGATAGACACAGATGCGGAGAAGTGCGAGGTGAGGGTTCCGCTGCAGTCACCCCAAAACTCCTATCCTGGGGCCAGGACAGAGCCTCTCCTCGCAGGGACTCCAGCCTGGAGACTTTTTCCTTCTGTTTCTGGGATGCCCAGCCCTTCGCCTGCGCCTCTGGTGGACTCTGCTGACTTTGCCCTGCCTGGCAAGGGAGGTGGTTGACCCTTGGTATGGCAGCCGTAGGTGGCTGGCAGGTGTGGGTGGCTTGGCCTGATTCCCAAGCTTGGGCATGATGCATTTGTAGGGTGACCCTAGTGTAAGGAAGGAAGGGTGCTCTTGCTCTGCAGGTGGCGGGGGCACCTGTAGAACATTCAAGAACAGTTAAGGCAGCCAGCATGGTGCTGTACACTTGCAATCCCAGCTACCTGGGAGGCTGAGGCTGGAGGATTGAAAGTACATGTCCAGTCCCGGAGCAGCCGGGCATATAGCTCAGAGAGTGCTTGTCTAGCTTGTGTGAGGCCCAGGGTTCCAGCTCCAGCACCACACACACACACACACACACACACCCATGTACACACACGCGCACACACACCCATGCACACACACACACATGCACGCACATGCACACGCACGCACATGCACACGCAAGCACGCACATGCACACGCAAGCACGCACATGCATGCACGCACAAAGGCAAGTTTATGTGCAAAATGTTAGAGGTTTTGCAGTCATTCCCCAGTGCAACACACACCCCTGTGCTAATTCCTGCTGAACTAACTGAACAACCTGTACCTTTTGTTTGAGATTGGCTCTCTCTGTGTTGGCCCCAGGCTCAAACCCTTGGCCTCAAGCAGCCCTCCTGCCTCAACCTTTCGGTGAGCTGGGATTGCAAACCCACACCACCGTGCCTGGCTCTCAGCCTACATTTTCGCTGTCGTGCACATGGACATGTGCCCTCAAGCTCACCCCCTCCCACCCACACCCCAGCCTAGAAGTTCCCCTCGCGTACACCTCACTCCAGGGAACTCCACCACGTCCTCACAGTCCCTCCAACTCGTGCTCCTGCCCCATCCCCATTTGTGCGCAGCACCCCCTTGCTGGCCCTGCTCCCAGCACTGACCCCCGAATCTCAGAGGTGTCCAGGTATTAGATCTCATGCTCACAACCTCTGAGGACCACAGTGGGGGCCATCACCACATCCGCTCCTGCAGGACACCGGACACACAGGAGGTGTCCAGCTATTGTGGACAGAGATGAGACTGTGTCGAAAGAGTTCAGCCTCCATTTTACGGAGAATTAACTTCAGGGAATTTCTGATGGATAAAGAGTTACTGTACTGCCCGGACAGTGAAATGAGGAAAAGACTCCCCTCCCCTTGGATCCCCCCATTTCCTCTATCTGGTTGGGGGTACGTCTACCTATCAGGTGTGGGGAGGGGGTGAGGCACCATCATAAACCCCTCTGGAGACCCCGAGAGTGCCCCAAAGTGGCCTGACTCAGTGACACCCTCTAAAGGGATCATGGGGTTGATGGCGTGAACAATTAGACTTGTGAACCTGACATCCACATCGATCCCAGCGGTGAGGGGGGCAGTGAGAAGTCTATTTTTGCACCCTAGCACTGGTGACAAGGAATCGCTCGGGTCTGAGCAGAGCTGAGACCCTGCAGGCACCAGCAGTAAATATGGACTCGGACCGACCACTCTCCTGGACTTTGGTTTAGTCCCTGCAGATGACATTGCCCCGAGACCCACGGAAGCCAGGCCCTGTCCTCCAAGTCACACGCAGGCCTGCTTGGGAACTCGGGGATGTGTGTGGGCTCTGAGCCCCCGAGAGCCCAGGAGTAAGCCCTGCAGGCCACCGCCCCAGGCCCGCTGCACGGTGTGAGCCTCGGTGGCTGGTTCCGGCTCCCTGCCCAGAACGCACTTGAGGCTGAAGAGCTTTGTCTCTGAACTTGAAACCAAACCGTGGTGCTCTGGAGCCTAAATGTACCCTGGTGCGCATCTTTCCTTCCATCTTCCACCCCCAGGCTCCCCTCGGCAGAAAAAAAGATAATTTCTCTCTCCATTTCCAATTTCTTCCCGACAGGAAGGATAATCCAAGGCGGGCAGCTTCCATCTCTGGTGTCTGCAGGAGGATCTGGAAGTTCCAAAATACTGAGCTGTCCCTCTCCCCCTTGGGGACCAGAGTAAACCGCAGGGAGCCTCCTCCCTCTCTTCCTGGCGCTCATGGCTGTTACCACTCCTCTTGTCTGAGCACAGAGCCTGCTTCTGCATAGGACCTGGGCTCAAATCCTGACTCTGCTGCTCGCTGGCCCTATGTTAGCACCTCCAGCCTCTGTCCACAGGACACCACTGTTGGAGCTCTGATGAGATAAGCAGAGCAGGAATCAGAATCCTTAGGGGAACTGTTGCTCTGTAGGGAGCCCCTTTCCGGAAGGGTTTGACCCCCAGTCCTGTCTGGGAGGCAGGGACCCCGCCTTGGTGAGCCTAGGGTGGTCCTGGCCTCTGGAAGAGCAGCACGAGACCAGGGGGTCCACTGTCCTCTTGGTAGGAGGGTGGGACAATGTGTCGTAGATGGGGCGGGGGATCAGGGTGGCTGTGAAACCCCAGCAGGCCTCAGTTTCCCTGTCTATGTGACATTGCAGCAGGGCAGACCGGACATGTGGGCGCACAGACACTTGGGAATCACTCGCCCGTCTACCTGGAAGCAGAGGCTCACGATGAAGATCTAGGTCTCAGTGTGGTGATGGCGCCATGAGCCCTGTGCTCTGGTGTCCTCCAGGGCCAGTTTGCCGAGCAGCCCCCATCGGCAATTGCGTCTCTAATCCAGAGCCCAGCACCCAGCGCCAGCTCGCTACGGCCCGTCAGGGCCTGAGGAAGGGGAGGAAGAGAAGCTTCCAGACACTGCCAGCTCTAATGCTCTTCTGCCCATGGGGTCCTGGGCAGCATAAGAGCCCCAGCCCTGCTTCCTCAACACATCAGCGGTACCGTGGTGACAGGGGCAGCCATGTCCACAAGAGGCTACGGGGTGCACATCAGTGCCCCCCAGGTCCTTTCTGCTGGCCCTGGATGGGAGGAGGGGAAGAGGGGAGAGAGATGTGCAGATAGAGGAGGGGCTGCCAGTCCCCAGCTCCCAGGATCTGCTTTCGAATAGCACTCAGTGCCAACTCCTCCCCGAGGGACCAGGCTGGCATTTACATCCTTTCTGTGCAGCCTTGGAGCCTGTAACAGTCCGGATCTCCCCTCACTAAGGCTCTAAACTCCTCTTGCTCAGCGCGGGCTTGCTACAAAGAAATCTCTGGCCTCTCGAATGCATAAACACTTTATTGAGACCAGAGAAAAACTAACATAAACCTCCCTGGCTGGTAGGTCCTGTCAGAGGGAAGGTCCCTCCCTCCCATGGCAGCCCCTGGCCCCTAGGATCTCACCTGTCCCCCTGCCTTTGCTGGCCAGGACTAGGCTGTAGATGCAGGAGGGAGCCCACACGGGACTGTGGCCAGGCCTGTAAGCACTGAGGTTTTCTGCGTGCAAAACCTCAGCTCCCTTTGGGGACAGGCAAGTCATCCTTGCTTATAGAAAAGAAAAAGACCCAGAGAAAAAGAATGGGGCCCCCAGCAAGCATGGGATGGATCTGGGGTTCAACATGGAGCTGGGGTCCTACAGCAGTGTCCATTGCCTAGGGAGCGTCTTTCTTTCAGTGCCCAAGACATTTCCACTCTGACTCCCTTGGGGAAGATGTCCATGCTCCCCCCCACCTCACCTTTCCAGAGCTGGCGGGGGGGGGGACAGGCAGGGTCAGAAGGGGCCTGGGTGGAGAGGAAAGAGTCAAGGCTGGGGTCCCCTTTGTGGTTCTCGTGGTCCACAAGCTCTCCTTGTCACTTGGGCAGGAGCAGGGAGCCCTCCTGCTTGGCAGCCCAGCCCCGAGATCGTCCAGCCTTTCTTGCCTTCTGCTGGAGAACCCAGGCCTTTTCCAGCCACCTGCCCCTGCCGGGTGGGATAATTTTGGAAGCTGAGGTCAGAGACCTTGGAAGGAGGAAAGATGGGAAGGAGGGCAGGGAGACCTTGGTGAGCTTGCGCGGTGCAGTGGACAGTGGGACCTCCAGCTGGAGAGACCTGCTAGGCTGACTCTGTGTGCCGACCTGTACAGAAACAGAGCAGGGCCTAGAAACTGGGGGCTTGTGGTAGGCACCCCATTGCTCCCTCCAGTCTGGCTCCAGAACCCACCCCCACCCCCCATCAGAGTCTGCCGCAGAGATCATCGGTGAAGAGACAGGTCCCGCAAGACTGGGCACCCCAGCCACACGGCCACCTCCCAGTGAGAACCGGCCGCAGGGTCCTACTCCCCAAAACAGCAAGCTTGTCCTTAAACCTGCCAGGGCGTGGTCAGATGGCCTTGAGGCCAAAGCACCCACCCCCAGATTCAAAGAGGCAAACCCCGCCTCCCCAGCATGGCGGGAAGGGGCTGTGGCTGGGGGGACAGCGGCTTCCGGGTACCTGGGATCTATATGCAAATTAAGCACTGAAGAAGGCTCCATCCCCAAATCGCGACTTCCTGGGTTCCAGGAGGTCCACCCTTTTAATCGCCCTTCCCTCCCCCACTCTGTCTTCCCAGCATCAGGTGGGGGATAGGTGCTCCCAGACCCAGCCTCCACCCCCACCAGGGCTCTCAGCTGGGGCTGAGGCTGCTGCGAGGGAGGACAATGGGGCCACCCCCCACCCAGGGCTCTGCAGTGGGGAGGGTATCTGGTAGGGTCAGCGTCTCCCCCCACTGGCGACTCCGGGCCCTGGGCCTCCCAGTGTGGCTGGAATACAGCTTTCTGCCTGTGTGTGTGTGTGTGTGTGTGTGTGTGTGTGTGTGTGCGCGCGCGTACACACGTGTGCATGAGCACACTGGTGAGGTTGTCAACATGTGTCACTGTGAACAAAGATGGATCCTGTTGTGCCTGTGTCGGGGGAACTTGTGTGCCGGGTGACAGCAGATGTGTGCTTTGGTGAGCGCTCCCCCAGGATGTGTGATGCGTCATTTTGGAGACCGGATGGGGCGCCTGTGCCTGTCAGGTGTGCGGCGGCCCATGCGTGTGAGTCCCAGTGTACATCTGGGCATTACAAAGGCCCTGCCCGTGGCACAGGCACGAGCGCGCGGTGTCGTGTGTGGAGTCGGGGTGCACGTGCTCGGCGTGCGGCGGTGCTGCCTGCGCAGCTGTGACCCGCGTCCTGGTGGTGGCTCCTTTGGGTCTGGGGTGCGCGGCTCCGAGGGGGCTGCACTCTCTGCCTCTCCATGGCGGAGGAGCTGGGAGGAACGCGGCTTTTGCTGGTGGTTATTCTGAGTGCGTGTGTGGTGATGTGCGTGGTCCACGTCTTCGTGGTGTGCATTTGTCTTCTCCTCGGCATCTGATCCCTGGCACGCGTGCTCGGGACCTCGGGGATAAGTGTGTTCCTGCGTGTGTCTGCGCCGCGAGTGTGTGTTGCGCTTTCCCGGGGGTCTGCGGCCCGGGCGGGGTGGGTTTCGGCGACCCGAGCCCGGAGGGCCTGGGTGGGGACCGTGTGCCAACCGCGCACCCGGGTACCTGCGCCCGTCTAGCCAAGAGCGCCCGGTGCACGGGGCGAGCGGGCTTCCGGACGCGGCGGCGCGGGGGGCGGCCCGCGAGGGGCGGGGGTCACCGGGACTGGCCGGCGCCGGCCCCGTGCGCGCGAGGCGAGGCGAGGCGGGGCGGGGCGGGGCGGGGGCCGGGGGAGGCGGTACGAAAGGGCGGCGCGCGCGGCGGCGGCGGCAGCTCCTCGGCGCGGCGGCGGAGAGCGCGGTGCGGCCCGGAGCAGCCCTGGCTTTCCCCTCGTCGCGCGCCCGCGCCCCCTTCAGCGTCCGCAACCAGAAGCCCAGCGCGGCGCCCGGAGCCGAACCCGTCCCCGCGCCGCTCCCGGGACCGCGACCCCGGCCGCCCCGCGATGACCGGGACCGCAGCCCTCCCGCACGTCCTGCTGCTCCTGCTGGCTTTCGGCCCCCGCATCTCTGGTGAGCCCCTCGGCAGCCCGGCTCGCGCCCCCTCTGGGGAAGCCTGCGACGCCCCGCGGCCGCCCGCGCCCCGCGCGCCCCGTCCCGTGCGCCCCAGCTCCGCCCGACCCGCCTAACCCTAAGACCCGCAGCGCCCGCCCGGCCCCGGGGCCCTGGAGGGGGAGGGGCGGGGGAGGGGCGGGGGTGGGGGCCCAGGCGGTGGGACCCAGGCCCCTTCCCGCGCCGCGCAAGTGGTGCTCGCTCTAGGGGCGCCGCTGGAAGAGGTATGGAAAAACGAGGCGATGCGTAGAGGTCTTATATGAAAAGGATCTGGGGTGCAACTTTGGGGGTGCCCCCACGTGCGCGTTCGGGAACAGGTCTGCGGGGGACATTAGGAGGTGACTTTGCCGTCGTAGCCCCAAATTCGCCACAGGAACCCGGCCAGGGCCGCTTCTGCGTGGCGCGTGTCTCTAGGTGAGGGGCTGCGACACTTGTGTCTGCAGCGGCCATCTGTCTCGGCAGTTGCCCCCTTCCCGCAGCGCCCCCCGCCCCCACTGCGCCAGCGGCCCGGCGGGGGCTGTCTGGAGAGCTGGTTGTGTGAATGCATACAGTAGGTGCCAATTAAAGCGTCAGAATCCTTAGCATAGGTGGAATCTCAGCCTGCCTTGCAAAACCCCGGCATTTGCTTCTTAATGTGAGGAGTGCGTTGTAGGGGAAATGGTGGAAACATGACCTAGGTTTGACAGAATTCACCCTAAAAAAAAAAAAAGAAAGAAAGAAAACCACAAATCCGATCACCTTTTTTTTTTAACCTGGTCAGGTGAACCTGTCTGGGCTTTCCCAGGACAGAAAACCTCAAATTTTGTAACCCCCCCTTTGAGCTCACTTTGCCAAAGTGAGGATTTGGCTAAATGCCTGGGGTCAGAAGCTTTCCTTTTACAGTGCTCCCCCCCACACTTTGGGGGAGAGTTTGAGGTGTCCTGTTTTTCTCTGGGAGAGAGCTGTCTGTCTTGTCGTGGACGTGAGGCCTGGCTTTGTGGTGGCCCCATGGCTAGGATCATGGCAGGGAATTTTTTACTGCGTGATACTTGCGTCACAGAGGACAGATGCCTACTGGGCACCCGGATGTGGGAGGGCTCATGGCTCCCTGGGAGGGGGCAGGTGGTGGGCTTTGTCCCTGGTCCTGGGGCCTTGAGGGGTGAACTGGGTAACCTTTCTTGTGCCTCAGGAGCTGAATGTGACCCACCCTGTGACCCTAGAAATGGATTCTGCGAGGATGACAGCGTGTGCAGGTAACTGGAGGCTGGGGGGCAGCTGGGGGCCATGCAGAGTCCTGGGTGGGAGGAGTCAGGCTGGGGGCGGGGCCTTGGACACTGCTCTGCAGCTCCCTGAAAGATCACTGGGGGGGAGCTGGGGGAGGTGGAAGTGGGGGGCCTCTGCGGGCCACTGCGGCGAAACGCAGTTTCCCTGAGCTCTCAAGGGCCCCTCTGCGTCTGCCCCTCAGCCTGTTCTCTCGGAGTTTTTTCATGCAGGTGGCCTGGCATGTGCTCCTGGGACTCACTGGCCTGGCCAGGAACAAATGTCTCCCAAGGCTCTCAGTCACACAGAAAGCAGCCCGAGCTGCTCTCCACCCCAGAGGCCCTCAAACGTCTCCACCTGCCCCTCCCTGCAGGTGTCAGCCTGGCTGGCAGGGACCCCAGTGTGAGCAGTGTGTGACCGCTCCCGGCTGTGCTAACGGACACTGCGAGGAGGCCTGGGACTGTATCTGCGAGGAGGGCTGGGATGGCAAACTCTGCGATTTAGGTGGGCGCTGCCTCTGCCCCCCGCCCCTCCTCCCGCCCGGTGGCTGCTCCTCTCCATCCCCACAGCCCTGGCCCTCTGTAGTGAAAGTCTGTATACACACTTCTCTCGGGTGCCCGCAGAGGTGGGGACTCGACTTGGCTCACTTCTGCCCTGCCAGTGCCCAGCTGCGAGGGGCTGGGGAGAGGGAATCCTGTGGAGTAACAGTGCACCAAGTAAACACACCTCACACACAGAACTGAGCTGCTGGGACACAGCGCCGGGCACTGCATAGATCCGGCCAGCCCCAGCGAAGGACATGGGGCGTCCCAGGGTTTAGATGCCAAGAGTCGCAGGCTTGAGAGGAGGCTTCGGGGGCCAGCAGCAAATGGAGGGGCAGGTGTGGCGGGAGGCGGGGGGCAGCTAGAGGCTGAAGAGGGGTTGCCAAGTAGACTGATGTTAGCTATTGATTTCATGAATTCATGCAATCTTTGTTCTCCCTTACCCTGAGCCATGGAGAGCTGGCTGTGGCTGCGTCTCCAAGGCTGCTAAATGCTCATCGGAGCCCGTTCTCATTTGGCAAACGCTGCCCTAAAGTCTGGGCAAACCAGAGTCCTCGAAAAATCTCCCAGCAGCAGCCGACAGCGGTATGGGTAGCTGCGCCAGGGCCTCATTCCCCTTTGCACAGACAGGGAAACTGAGGCTCAGAGATGCCTGGGCCCAGGGTGTGGGGTTTTCCTGCAGCTGACTCACTGTCTAGCATGCAGCTCTGTAGCGGCTCACACACAGTAACAGCAGCACTGCTGGTGGCAGCAGCCGCCACAGCTTCGAGCTGATTTGGGATGGCGTGAGGCTGTGGGCCTGGAGCCTGCCCGCTTTGGTATCTGAATGCAGAAAACCTCAGGCGCAGAACACCCCGAACACCCTGGAGGGGTTTTCCAGACAAAAGCCTCTTGCCACGGGGCCCCCTGCACACCCCCTCCCCACCAGCTTGACAAAGACTGGCCTTTTGGGATGGCGGAGGCAGAGTCTGGAGTTCCAGGAGGGGCCAGTTCTCTGGGTGATTGCCGCCCTTTGTGGCAGAGACACCCCTCCCGCCCCCAGCTTTCTGCTTGCTGCAGTTTAATCCATCCCACCTCAGGTTGGAGGCTCAGGAGGCTGACAGCTCATGGGGTTCGGTGTTTTGGGGAGAGGAGCAGGGCCAGGCTGGGGTGGTCACCAGCTCTTCAGCTTCTATTTAAGGTGCCAAGTGACAGGAGAGCTGGGAGCGGAGAATTAGGGTCCTGCTGAGGGGCTCTGTGTGCTAATGCTTTGCCAGTGCTGCCCTGTAAAGATAAATCCTGCTCCTTATGTGCCCTTGCATCAGGAGCCCACGGAGGGTCCATCCACACAGCACTCACTGCTTGATGGATGGCGATTCCCCCTCCCCAAGAAACCTCACGATGCTTTCTTGGAAAAGGGGGAAGATCCACCTCCTGCCCCCCTGCCAGCCCCCCTTGACTCCCCATGTTCCTGGCTTTTTATCTATTTAGCAGGTGCAGCAACTCAAATTACAAAAAAGGGGGAGGGATCCTCTCCTGTTAGGAGAGAAACTGAGGCACAGAGCGGGGCAGTCACTGAGCTCCGATGCCACATGGCAGCAGGTTGGAGCAGCCAGGATGAGCAAGGGTTGTTGCATGGCGCTGCCAGGGAGCTGGGGTCTCCCCCGTCAGAGAGCCCCTGGCCCGGCCCCCTCTGTAGCTCATCCCTGGCTTGCTGAGCCCGAATAATGAACTGAGCTGACTGGAGGTGTTAAAAGGCCGTAGAGATAAACCAGTGCTCTCGGGAACCTCCCCGCACGGCAGGGCAGAGCAGCACTCAATAGTTACTCTGCTGGCTTCAGGAGGTACAGCTGTTTCACCCCAGGCCCCTTAGCTCCGCCTGAGCTGAAGACCTGGGGGGGGCGAGGCAGCTTGGGCTGAAGTCAGCTTTCCCAGTCCCCCACGGGGGTCTTGCAAGCCTGAGGGGCAGGCTGGGCAGGGTTCTCCAGAAGGCAGTGAGCCAGCCCTGAGCATGGGAAGCTGGGGAACCCCTGGGGGGAAGGGCCTGGCATCTGCAGTGAAGGTCACAGACATGTGGCTGGGCTGCAGGTGCCAAGAAAAGGGCCCAGCTGTCCTGTGTTGGACCCTGTGGCCGTGGCTTTCTGACACTTGACTTTGCCCAGGCAGCCCTTTCCTCTGCTTCCCGACACAGTTCAAGCATTTCAGGGTTTTCTTATTATGAGCACCCCCCTTAGTCCTCAGCAGGGCCATTTTGCAGCTCGCTTGGGGTCCCTGGCACACAGGGGAAGCTCATTTCCCGTTTCTCCATCCTCCAGATGTCCGGGCTTGCATCTCGATCCCCTGCGACAACAACGGGACCTGCATGGACCTTGGGAATGGGAACTACGAGTGTGCCTGTGTCCCAGGGTTCTCGGGGAAGGACTGCCAGAAGAAGGACGGGCCCTGTGCCATCCATGGGTAAACCTGCTTTCCCCAAGCCCCCTTCCTTTCAGCCTGACCCTGGTGAACCTATCACCTGACAGAAGAAGCCAGCACTGCAGGATGCCCTTGGGGGCTGCTGGAGCCGGGGCATTTATGGGTGAAGGTGTCATAATTTTTTCAAATGATCCCGCGGGCGATTCCCTCCCCACACCCCGTGTCCCATGTCCCGATGCGTGTGAATGACAGTAGATAGACTGCGTAATTTTCTGAAGGCAACATAATAAGAGATCAGAGTTCAGCAGGGTGGGCTGCTTGTGAACCCTCTTGTCTTGCAGAGGGTGTTTGTTTGGGGGTCGGGGGCTCTGCAGTTGCCTTGTCTGGGATGGCTGAGGAGGTGGGCTGTCCCCCAGCCATCCTCAGTGGTGGTGGTGAGGAGCTCTGTGACATCTGTCCGAGAAGCTCTGGCCAGTTCCACCCTGGCTCAGCCTGGTCTTGATACCTGGAGTCCTGAGTCCTCACCTTGAAAGCTGTGGGCTGGAGGCAGAGTCTGAGTTAGGAATCCAGAAGAGAGAACCCATTCCTGGGCTGGGAGCTGGGGAAGAGGGGGGTCCTTCCAAATTAAGTTTGTCTTGGGGCTGGGGATATAGCTCAGGGGCACAGCGTCTGGCTGACAAGCGCGAGGTCCTGAGTTCTATTCCTGGTACCAACACACACACATGCACAAAAGAACAAAATAAATTCACTGGGACCTGGCCCCCACAGAGTGGTGAGGAGAGCCCAGGGGTCCGCAGATCAGTGTTCAGAGGAGGATGGTGGCAGGGGGTGTTAGCTGAACCCCACTGCTGCTTATTAGCAAGCGGGGTTGAGGGGGACAGAGTGAGACTTTTAAAAATTGTACCCTTCTTTCTATCAAACTCGAACCAGTCTGTCCAGGCAGAGGCCAGGTCCTTGGAATCCCTTCGGCACCCAGCCCCTCACCTCCAAGCAGCAGTCCTGGTTTCTTGCATTTGTCAGTGACCAAGGGCTTGCTCTTTTGAAAGCTCTTACATTAAACACTGCATGTGTTCGGCTTGGTCCCAACAGCCCGGTCTGCAAAGCTGCATATGGGTGAATGCACCCCGACAAAAGGGACCCCACGGACCCCTGCTGGCCATGGCAGTGACGCTACCCCTCTTTCTTTCACTCTGAGAACCCCCAAAGGTTTAAGGCACCATAGCCTGTGGACTGGCTCTGCCAGAAATAAAAATTACAATAAGGATGGGGGTGAGGTGGGGTCACAGGCAGGATGGCAGGGATGGGAGGTCCCCAGAGGGGTGAGCAGTTCTTGTTTTGTGTGGTTCTGCTTCAGTGGGCCAGGGATGGAGCCTAAGGGAGGGAGCTCGTGCTAGATCTGGGCTGACTAATGATGCCTCTCCCAGCCTCAGTTTCCCCTTTGTCCAGTGAGTGATCATCAGTGCTTTGGTCAGAGAGATGAAATGAGAGGACGTGGGCTTCCGGGCATGGGAGGTCAGGCCGGTTCCAGGCTGGCATTGTGGCAGGGTGAGGTGTCTTGGCACCTGGCCAGCCGCGCTGCCCTTGGCCAGCCCCTGAGGGCCTGTCACCTGTCCTTGTGTTCTAGCTCCCCGTGCCAGCACGGAGGCACCTGTGAGGATGATGAGGGCCGGGCCTTGCAGGCCTCCTGCCTGTGTCCCCCTAGCTTCTCGGGCAACTTCTGCGAGATCATGACCAACAGCTGCAACCCCAACCCGTGCGAGAACGATGGCGTCTGCACCGACATCGGGGGCGACTTCCGCTGCCGCTGCCCGGCCGGCTTCATCGACAAGACCTGCAGCCGTCCGGTGGCCGCCTGCACCAGCAGCCCGTGCCTGAACGGGGGCACCTGCCTGCAGCACTCCCAGGTGAGCTACGAGTGTCTATGCAAGCCCCCGTTTGCGGGTCCCACCTGCGCGAAGAAGCGGGTGGTGGGCGTGCCCAGCGGTTACAGCCTGCCCTACCGCGTGACCCCGGGGGTGCACGAGCTGCCACTGCCCAAGCCCGAGTACCGCGTCCTGAAGGTGTCTATGAAGCGGCTCAACAAGAATACCCCTCTCCTCACCGAGGGCCAGGCCGTCTGCTTCACCATCCTGGGGGTGCTCACCGGCCTGGTGGTGCTGGGCACCGTGATCATCATCTTCCTCAACAAGTGCGAGACCTGGGTGTCCAACCTGCGCTACAACAGCACGCTGCGGAAGAAGAAGAACCTGCTGCTGCAGTACAACAGCGGCGAGGACCTGGCAGTGAACATCATCTTCCCGGAGAAGATCGACATGGCCACCTTCCGCAAGGAGGCCACGGTGGCGGCCAGCGAGGAGGAGATCTAAGCAGTGTCCCCGCGTCCCCGCACTCGCCCGGGGTCCGCAGAGCTCACTCTATGCGGTCTGTGCTCTTCTTTGTGGTGCAATTTGCTACCTTTTGTGCCAATCTGGTGAACGCTGTGCTTACCTATATTGTCTTTGTGTTGCCCTGTGACCGACGCAACGCTAAACCGACCCTCCCTCCTCTCTATTAATGCATGATAACAAATGCTAAGAATAATAAGAATTTCATCTCTACATGAGTAAGAGAGATAAGTATGTTATTCTAAACTTTTAAGATCAAAAATATCAAAAAGACCAAAAACAAACAAGGTAACAAGCCAGGGCTCGGTGCCGACATCCCTGACCCGGGGGTCTCGGACACCAGGTCCTCGTGAAACAATCACGCATTTTGTGCGTGACCGCTCACTGTGAAAAGCCAGAGTCTCTTCTGCTCGTTAATTCTCACGTGCACATCCAACTCGCACTCACATCTAGCTCCACGCCGCACGCAACCTTTAGATCTTGCCAGTTGCTTTGAGGTTTACGTTTCAGGCAGAGACAGAGAGAGAGAGAGAGAGAGCCCCGGGTTGGCAGCTGGGGGGTTGGGACCTTGTCCCAGCCCTGCCACGAACTCGCTGTGTGATCCCTGGCGAGTCCCCGCCCCTCTCGAAGGAGGGTTTGAACACTCACCCTGGTCCTCTCTGACTCCCAAACGCAGAATCAGGAACGGAGCTACCAAAACGTGTCTTGACCCCGAGCGCAGGACCTGGTGACGCCTGAGTCCCATCCTGAGACCCCAAAGGTTGTGGCCTATGCTGGACGTTCACTTCATTTTGGATTGACTCTAAGTGGGGAGCCTCCCGGCTCGCTTCTGGGGAACAAGTGTCCCCTGTGAGTCACAATGAGCCATTCACTGGAGCTGCCGAGAGGCAGCCAGCCCCCTGCCCATGCCCTACCCCAGCCCGGCCCTCGCCCCTCGGTGGGACCCCCTGCCCTTAGATTAGCAGTGTCTTTGAGATTTAAGTGCACCTTGACCGGAAGTGCCCCTGGCAGAATCTGAGAGGCAACACCGCCCTCACCAAGGTTTTCACAGCGCAAACAGTCGCTTGTGGGGCGTTTTCTCGTTCTCTGGCCACAGCGGAACGAGCCCTGGTCTACATGGCCATGGGTTTCTGTTTGTGTTGCTAAGAATTCTCAGATCCCGGAAGACCAAGCCAGCTTCTGAATTATGAATTTGCCTTTTTTTTAAAAAAAGCAATCTATCTTTTTTGCAAAAAAGAAAAAAAAAAGAAAAAAAAAGAAAGAAATGGGACAGAGCTCTGTGTAGCTGTCTGACTCCTCTTAGGATTGGCCAGCTACACAGCCCTTGGGTACCAGTGAGTTATATTTTGCTGCTTAAATCTTTTGAAGAAGAGTCTAGATTCTTAGCTTTTCTAAGTCTAACTTGCCATGTTTACCTTGCTGCAAGCCATGGTCACATCCATCATCCACTGTCATTTGCACCACGGTCACTCCTCAGTCATTGATCACGCGTCACCGTCATCACAGCCATCAACTGTCACCCCCAACCGACTCCCCAAGTCCTCTGTCCTCCTGACTCGAATCCCTACCAGCTGTCCCCAAAGCCTCCACCCAACCCCAAGCCCCTGGTTCCCAAATCCTGGTCTT